>SJYX01014208.1:198836-258681 GCA_006410675.1 Oreotragus oreotragus | reverse complement strand
AGTTGGACTGTGAAGAATGCTGAGCGCTGAAGAATTGATGCTTTTGAACTGTGGTGTTGGAGAATACTCCTGAGAATCCCTTGGACTGCAAGAAGATCCAACTGAAGATTAGCCCTGGGTGTTCTTTGGAGGGAATGATGCTGAAGCTGAAACTCCAGTACTTTGGCCACCTCATGCAAAGAGGTGACTCATTGGAAAAGACTCTGATGCTGGGAGGGATTGGGGGCAGGAGGAAAAGGGGATGACAGAGGATGAGATGGCTGGACGGCATCACCGCCTCGATGGATGCGAGTCTGAATGAATTCCAGGAGTTGGTGATGGATAGGGAGGCCTGGCATGCTGCAGTTCATGGGGTCTCAAATAGTCACACACGACTGAGTGACTGAACTGAACTGAACTGATGATAGGTGCATGGGTTTATTTCCAGATTTTCTATCCTGTTCTATTGATCTATATTTATATTTTCTGGTCCACTACTGTACTTTCTGATGATTGTAACTTTCTCGTATAGTCTGAAGTCAGGGAGCCTGATTCTTCCAGCTCCATGTTTCTTTCTCAAGATTGCTTTGGCTATTTGGGGTCTTTTGTGTCTCTATACAAATTCTAAAATTCCTTTGATAGGGATTGCATTGAATCTGTAGATTGCCTTGTGTAGTATAATCATTTTGACAATATTGATTATTCCAATCCACAAACATGATATATCTTTCCATCTGTTTGTATATTTTTTAGTTTCTTTCATCAGCATCTTATGATTTTCAGAGTACAGGTCATTTGTCTCCTTAGGCAGGCTTATTCCTAGGTATTTTATTCTTTTTGATAAATGGTAAATGGAATTGTAAAGTTTTGGTTTCAACAACTGAACAGACTGATAATTAGAGGTCTTTTTCAGTAGGTGGCACTATACCAAGTTTTTGGTATCCCTCATCTGGGCTGCTTCCGGATGCATTGCAGAACCGGCACTTTCCACCCTCTACTGCTGCCAGAGGTGTCCCTGGTGCCCTCGTCTTTGTTGCTAGTTCTTCCAGGATTCCTGGTACCTTGGGTGCTGCTGCTATTAATGGTATTGTTGTCACCCCTGAGGGCATGGTGATGGAGGGCTCCTCTGCCATGTCTGGGGTCACCTGGGTCATGAAAACTGCCACTATGGGAGGCAGAAAGTGGTGGGGAGAGCTGGGTTCATGGATGTCTCCATTGCAGCCAAGGACCAGGATTGGGGCACCACTGTTTCCCTGGTTCTGCCTCCTCTGTGTGTTCCAATCTACCCATGTTCAGATGCACAGGGCTCTCCAGCATCTTGGTGTTTTGTGATCCTTTGTTGAGTTATGTAGACTGAAAGGGAGAGACAAAGGAACCATCTCACATTGTATGATGCTGATGTGTGTGTACACTCAGTGGCTCAGTTATGTTTGACCCTTTGCAAATCCATGGAACTTTCCAGGCAAGAATACTGGAGAGGTTTGCCATTTCCCACTCCAAGATACATGACTGAGCGACTGAACTGAACTGAACTTCATTTATTTGTTTTAGTAGCTCTTGTGTAAAAATAGTATAATCTCAAAGTAGAATACACCTTTTCCAGCTTGCACACTTTTTCTTTGCTTATTATACCAGCTAAGATTTCCAATAAAATTTTGCATAGAAGTAGTAGGAATAGACATTCTTACCTTGTTCTCAATGTTAGAGGAAAAATACTGTTTTTACCACAAAGTATGATGTTAGTGGTATGGTTTTCCCACAAATATCTTTTATCAGTTTTAGGAAGCTTCCTTCTAATACTATCCTTTGAGAATATTTTTTAATCACAAATGGGTATTGAATTTTGTCAAAAACTTTTTCTGTATGTGCTGAGATTATTATAAGTACTTTTACCTTTATTCTATTGTAAGATGAATTATATTGATTGATTTCAGAGGATAAATCAATAAAATAGATATAAGGTGATTTAAGTTTTCAATTTTTGTGTGTGTCAGTTTTGCTAATTTGTGTCTTCTAAGATTTTGTCCACTTCATCTAAGTATCTAAGTCTTCTCTTTTAATTCTAATAGTTACGAGTTATATGTTCACTGTTTTTTTTTACTCCTTGATGAGTTGAGGTATAACTTAATCAAATGTATTGCTCTCTTTAAAAATAGCTTTTGATTATATTTATGTTATCTATTGTTCCTGTTTTCTATTTTACTGATTTCTATGTATCCTTTCTTTTCTTCTACTTACTATGGGTTTTATTTGCTCTTCATTGTCTAGTTTCATAACTGGAAATTTTTAGATCATTGATCTCAGACCTTTCTTAATTTCTAATATAATTACTGCAAACCATACTTTTGCCCCAAGCATTGTGTTAAGCTGCATCCCAAGACTTTTGATGTCTTTTCGTTTTTAGTAGGTTGAAGATATTTTCTAATTTACCCTATGACTTCTTCACACCATGGCTACTCTGGCAGGGTGTTGTTTAATTTCCTATATGTAGAAAATTTTTGTGAAAACTTTTGTTTTAATTGATTTTGAAGTTAATTTTATTGTGGTCTGAGAATGCACTTCATATGAACTTAATTATTTAACACTTGTTGAAACTTGTTTTATAACTCAGAGTACTACAGGCCTTAGTAATGTTCCATTGAAAAGAGTATGTATTCTGCTATTGTTGGGTGAAATCTTCTATAAATATAAAGTTGACTAGGTCCCATTGGCTGACAGTACTGTTCAAGTCTTCCATATCTTTACTATTTTTGTCTGCATTATAAACTACTGAGAGAGTGGTGAAAAACTCCAATTATAATTGTGGATCTAGTTTTTGCTTTATGCAGTTTCAAACTCTGCTATTAGTGAAATATACATTTAAGATTTTTATGTCTTCTTGATGAATTGGCCCTTTTATTATTATAAAGTGTCTCTCTTTGTCTCCAATGATATTTCCATCCCTTCTCTTCTAAACTCATAAATGTCTCTATATTTAAATTGCTTATTCTCCCCTAGACAGAAAATACTGCTTTAAAAAAGTAAATTATTTATTTTAATAGGAGGCTAGTTACTTTACAATATTGTGGTGGTCTTTGACATACACTGAGATGAACCGGCCATGGGTGTACATGTGTCTCCTCATCCTGAAGTCCCTCCTCTCTCCCTCCCCATCCCACCACTCTGGGTTGTCCCAGTGCATTGGCTTTCGGTACCCTGTTTCATGCATCGTACTTGGACTGGTCATCTATTTCACATATGGTAATATACATGTTTCAGTGCTATTCTCTCAAATCACCCTACCCTCGCCTTCTCCCACAAAGTCCAATGATATCATTTACATCTGTGTCTCTTTTGCTGTCTTGCATATAGGTTCGTCATTACCATCTTTCTAAATTCCATATATATGTATTAATATACTGTATTGGTGCTTTTCTTTCTGACTTACTTCATTCTGTGCAATAGGTTTCAGTTTTATCCACCTCATTAGAACTGACTCATATGTGTGTGTGTGTTTTTTAATAACTGAGTAATACTCCATTGTGTATATGTACCACAACTTTCTTATCCATTCATCCTGATGGACATCTAGGTTGCTTCCATGTCCTAGCTATTGTAAACAATGCTGCAGTGAACGCTGGGGTATATGTGTCTCTTTCGATTCCAGTTTTCTTGGTGTGTATGTCCTGCAGTGGGATTGCTGGGTCATATGGTAGTTCTATTTCTAGTTTTTTAAGGAATCTCCACCCTGTCCTCTACAGCGGTTGTACTAGTTTGCATTCCCATCAACAGCGTAAGAGGGTTCGCTTTTCTCCACACTCTCTCCAGTATTTATTGTTTGTAGACTTGTTGATGGCAGCCATTCTGACAGGCATGAGATGGTACCTCATTGTGGTTTTGATTTGCATTTCTCTGATAATGAGTGATGTTGAGCATCTTTTCATGTGTTTGTTAGCCATCTGTATGTCTTCTTTGGAGAAATGTCTGTTTAGTTCTTTGGCCCATTTTTTGATTGGGTCATTTATTTTTCTGGAATTGAGCTGCANAGATGGTACCTCATTGTGGTTTTGATTTGCATTTCTCTGATAATGAGTGTTGTTGAGCATCTTTTCATGTATTTGTTAACCAAATCTACTTGGACAGTTTCTCATTTTCATTTAGAGTTTCTAGATCACTTACAGTTAAAGTAGTTTATTAATACAGTTGGTTTAAATCTACCATCTGTTTGTCTTGTATTTCTCCCATCTGACTTTTGTTATTTTTCTCATCTTTTAAAATTATTTCTGTTGCCTTAAATACATATATTTTCATATTCCACTTCATCACTTCTGTTTGCTTAACTATCATTTTGTATTTTAATTTTAGTCATTGATCTAAACTAAAATCAAGTTATTTTGATATAACATTTTTATTTTACTACAAATATGCTCATATGTACTCAAAAGATGAGTATTATTAATTTGATATATCCATAATAAAGACCTTCAACAACTATAAAAGCAAAGACAATTTTGTTTTATCTAAACACTCATTGGGAAATTACCCTGGAGGTCCAGTGGTTAGGACTCCATAGCCTTATTGCCAAAGGCCAAGGTTCAATCCCTACGTGAGGAACTAAGATCCCATAAGCAGTGTGGTGCAGCCTCTCCTCCTAAATCCCCCCAAATCTACACACCCATTAATTCTCGTCTCTCTCAGATTATTTATAGGCAAATTCCAGATAATATTACTGGCACATCTCATTTTACTGTGCTTCACAGATACTGAATTTTTTAGAAATTGAAGGATTGTAGCAACTCTGTCTTATCAAATGATGATGGTTAGCATTTTCCAGCAATAAAGTGCTTTTAAAATTAAGATATTTACATTTTTTCTAGACATAATGTGACTGCATATTTAATAGATTGAAGTATAGTGCAAACATAATGTATATATGCACTGAGAAAAAGTTGTGTGACTCTCTTTATCGTGATATTTGCTTTACTGCAGTGATCTGGAACCAAATTTGCAGTATCTATATTTCAGCTGTAACTATTTCAATATGTATCTCTGTAAGGACTTTTAAAAATATAAAAGCAATATAATTATTGCATCTAAAAAATTAACAACTTCTTAATATCATTAAATAGCCAATCACCGTTCAGATTTCTCTGGTTGAATAGTTAAAAGATTTTTTTTTTCAGTTTGTTTGAATCAAGATTCAAATAAGGTCATTCCTCGCAATTGTTTGCTTTTATTCAGATAGTAGGAATGAAAGAGTTCAGGGAGATTTAAAAACATTGCTGCTACTACCACCATCTCTGAATTCCACCACAACTTCCATTTGATTTAAAATTAAAAATAATAATTTAAAAGATTTAATTTTAAATTTTAATTAAATAGAGCTCTTATATTGTGTACATTTTTGAACTGGGGTTTCCATTTTATACTGAAGAATGTCAGTCTTGGAAATTCTCTTATACCTACCCTGACAAATCTGAGGTAACTCCATATTTTAAAATTTCAATTTCGGATATATTCCAGTATGAGTGATTTCCTATTGCTTCACCAATATTATATTGCCAAATGCTGTAAGGACATAATCATTTCTTTCAAGAGGAGGAAAACTGCTCGAGAATATTCTCTTAAATTTTGCCTGCACAATATTGTTTATTTCTTTATGACAAGTAGGGGCTAAATTAATGTAAAATGTGAAGAGTAGGGACAAGACTTCAAAAAATTAACCAGTCATTCTGGGGTAGATTGTACTACTGGAGTTTGAATGTCATTACTTTACCACTCAAGAAAATGAGCTACATGTAGAGACGGCAGCTGGCCGTTTATGAGGCATACACTTATCAATAACATTTAATGAATAATTTCTTCAGTGTACATTTTCTTTTTTTTACCAGCTTAAACTTTTTACAAATAGAAGGTAAAGTGGAACATCTATTACTCTGAGAAAAATACAAGAAGGCTTGAACTGATATTATGTCATCAAATAACATACTCACCAAAGAAATTTAATAACAATTCTGATAATACTAAGCATGAGTATAATTGTGTAAGATTTAGTGAAAATGAATTGACAAAAGTTCTCATAAACTTAAAAATGCATTTATAGGGAAAATAACTCTTTTTACCTCAAAATATTTTCATGCTTAAGAAAGAAAATTTTAATGTTATATTTGTCAAATAGGTATGTGATTCCAGTTTACACAGTTAAATCAGGAAGTTAGCTCTGATCATAGAGGTTATCAATAGACTGTGGAAATGAGATTTATAGTCAGGTCTTTTTAATCAAGTGTATATATTCTTTTTACACATATCTTCATTTCACTTTACAATGATTCTGCATGGCGAGTAAAATCCTTCCTTTCCTTTTAACAATAAGCAGATTGGTGAAAGATAGTAAAATGACCCAAGGGCATACTATGGTTAGTTACTGAGTACAGACAAAAATCAAGTCTTCTGCCTCCATATTGTTCTTTCTTTCTGTTATACCAGAGAGTAACTGATTTTAGATCTTTGAAAAAAAAAAACATCCAAAATCCCATATACTCAACTCTGAGTCAGAAATAGAAAAAGAAGAAATAGAATAAGGCTTAGAATCCTGTGTGCTGTAATGGATATGATGATATCATGACCTTTATTGCTAACTACTGACGTTTCTACTCTAAGTTTCTTTAAAAAGTCTGGCCTTGTCCATATGACACAAAGTCATCCAGAAGAATGAAATTGGCAGATTCTTTGTCAAAACACCTAGAGGACTGGGGGCTGGAGCACTCTCATTTCATTACTGTACTTTCAACAATGGTCATACATCCTGAGAGATTTTTATGTGCCAGGCAAAATGTCTGGCAGATAGAACAATATTATCTCAACTCTGCCCTTGAGAAATTTCCAGTTTGTTGATAGAGGAAAACAGATATATAAATAGCCATAATGCAACATAAAAAAATAATTGTAGGTTATAGATAAAGTACTGGAGAGCAGTAGTACTTAAGTGGCTGAGACTAGGGTGCTTTGAAATAATAGGGGGAAAGTATCTTACTATATGCTAGCTATAATGAAATAATTTTCTATATTTCCAGTCTGGAAAAAATAATTAACTGCTATTTTAGTTGATAAATTATATCACTCTGTAAGACAGCCACATATAAAATAAATGTAGCCAAAAAACCTAGAGATGTAAAATAATCTTTCAGTGTTTACATTTCAAATCAATTGGTATTATAAATCCAGAGGCTTACAAAATATTTTCTTTTTTGTTCAGAGCAATATGTTTGTTCAAGAAATTCAATTAGATGTTCAAGTATTATTCAGTTACCTATACTGTAGATTCAGTGTCGACAAAATTCTAACCATAGCATTTAAATCCATGAAGCACAGGCATTCTAATGAAAAAGCCTGAAATAGTTTCACTAGAGTTTGCCTATTCCTTTTGAAATTTTAGTGAACTGAGTGTTTGTTTCCAGGATGGGTCTATGTTTTTTATTGTATGCTTCTGAAATTACCACATGTTCTACAGAATAAAAGCATATTTCCAAAGAACAAGGATATTCTTTTTTTAAATGATGGGATAAGTATGAGATGGTAGGCTGGGTATCTAGAAAAATTAATGGATAAGTAATAACAGTTATAAAGTAAGCTGAACATGCTATATTTTAGAATATAAAGGAAAATTCATATAAGTTTTAAAAACACTAGGTTAAAAATCAAACAAACAAATACAAACAAATCTGTCCTTTCCTGTGTCTCTATGGGCTATGCTGCCAGAACCTCTATCCATTCATTTTTACTCCACTTAACTCTTAGGGATAAGTTGGTGATAAGCAATGCTCTATTGATTTCAGAACTCTGAATATTATCACTTTTAAAAGTTTGAAAGAATTTAATGAAAAAATGTAGAGGATCAGATGCTCTGAACTTGTTTTATATCAAGTACATGAGGTGGGCCTACTCATTTCTCTTGGGCAAGTATATTATTCCACTGTAGTTTGGGTCATTCACAATTTTAGAATGCCGAAAGTCACAAACTTCTTGAATGAGGGGAAAAGAATACGTAGATAGTAAGTGACTTTTCTTTATAAAACAGCAGGCACAGAATATCTCATTCANATTGTGTACATTTTTGAACTGGGGTTTCCATTTTATACTGAAGAATGTCAGTCTTGGAAATTCTCTTATACCTACCCTGACAAATCTGAGGTAACTCCATATTTTAAAATTTCAATTTTGGACATATTCCAGTATGAGTGATTTCCTATTGCTTCACCAATATTATATTGCCAAATGCTGTAAGGACATAATCATTTCTTTCAAGAGGAGGAAAATTGCTCGATAATATTCTCTTAAATTTTGCCTGCACAATATTGTTTATTTCTTTATGACAAGTAGGGGCTAAATTAATGTAAAATGTGAAGAGTAGGGACAAGACTTCAAAAAATTAACCAGTCATTCTGGGGTAGATTGTATTACTGGAGTTTGAATGTCATTACTTTACCACTCAAGAAAATGAGCTACATGTAGAGACGGCAGCTGGCCGTTTATGAGGAATACACTTATCAATAACATTTAATGAATAATTTCTTCAGTGTACATTTTCTTTTTTTTACCAGCTTAAACTTTTTACAAATAGAAGGTAAAGTGGAACATCTATTACTCTGAGAAAAATACAAGAAGGCTTGAACTGATATTATGTCATCAAATAACATACTCACCAAAGAAATTTAATAACAATTCTGATAATACTAAGCATGAGTATAATTGTGTAAGATTTAGTGAAAATGAATTGACAAAAGTTCTCATAAACTTAAAAATGCATTTATAGGGAAAAGAACTCTTTTTACCTCAAAATATTTTCATGCTTAAGAAAGAAAATTTTAATGTTATATTTGTCAAATAGGTATGTGATTCCAGTTTACACAGTTAAATCAGGAAGTTAGCTCTGATCATAGAGGTTATCAATAGACTGTGGAAATGAGATTTATAGTCAGGTCTTTTTAATCAAGTGTATATATTCTTTTTACACATATCTTCATTTCACTTTACAATGATTCTGCATGGCGAGTAAAATCCTTCCTTTCCTTTTAACAATAAGCAGATTGGTGAAAGATAGTAAAATGACCCAAGGGCATACTATGGTTAGTTACTGAGTACAGACAAAAATCAAGTCTTCTGCCTCCATATTGTTCTTTCTTTCTGTTATACCAGAGAGTAACTGATTTTAGATCTTTGAAAAAAAAAACATCCAAAATCCCATATACTCAACTCTGAGTCAGAAATAGAAAAAGAAGAAATAGAATAAGGCTTAGAATCCTGTGAGCTGTAATGGATATGATGATATCATGACCTTTATTGCTAACTACTGACGTTTCTACTCTAAGTTTCTTTAAAAAGTCTGGCCTTGTCCATATGACACAAAGTCATCCAGAAGAATGAAATTGGCAGATTCTTTGTCAAAACACCTAGAGGACTGGGGGCTGGAGCACTCTCATTTCATTACTGTACTTTCAACAATGGTCATACATCCTGAGAGATTTTTATGTGCCAGGCAAAATGTCTGGCAGATAGAACAATATTATCTCAACTCTGCCCTTGAGAAATTTCCAGTTTGTTGATAGAGGAAAACAGATATATAAATAGCCATAATGCAACATAAAAAAATAATTGTAGGTTATAGATAAAGTACTGGAGAGCAGTAGTACTTAAGTGGCTGAGACTAGGGTGCTTTGAAATAATAGGGGGAAAGTATCTTACTATATGCTAGCTATAATGAAATAATTTTCTATATTTCCAGTCTGGAAAAAATAATTAACTGCTATTTTAGTTGATAAATTATATCACTCTGTAAGACAGCCACATATAAAATAAATGTAGCCAAAAAACCTAGAGATGTAAAATAATCTTTCAGTGTTTACATTTCAAATCAATTGGTATTATAAATCCAGAGGCTTACAAAATATTTTCTTTTTTGTTCAGAGCAATATGTTTGTTCAAGAAATTCAATTAGATGTTCAAGTATTATTCAGTTACCTATACTGTAGATTCAGTGTCGACAAAATTCTAACCATAGCATTTAAATCCATGAAGCACAGGCATTCTAATGAAAAAGCCTGAAATAGTTTCACTAGAGTTTGCCTATTCCTTTTGAAATTTTAGTGAACTGAGTGTTTGTTTCCAGGATGGGTCTATGTTTTTTATTGTATGCTTCTGAAATTACCACATGTTCTACAGAATAAAAGCATATTTCCAAAGAACAAGGATATTCTTTTTTTAAATGATGGGATAAGTATGAGATGGTAGGCTGGGTATCTAGAAAAATTAATGGATAAGTAATAACAGTTATAAAGTAAGCTGAACATGCTATATTTTAGAATATAAAGGAAAATTCATATAAGTTTTAAAAACACTAGGTTAAAAATCAAACAAACAAATACAAACAAATCTGTCCTTTCCTGTGTCTCTATGGGCTATGCTGCCAGAACCTCTATCCATTCATTTTTACTCCACTTAACTCTTAGGGATAAGTTGGTGATAAGCAATGCTCTATTGATTTCAGAACTCTGAATATTATCACTTTTAAAAGTTTGAAAGAATTTAATGAAAAAATGTAGAGGATCAGATGCTCTGAACTTGTTTTATATCAAGTACATGAGGTGGGCCTACTCATTTCTCTTGGGCAAGTATATTATTCCACTGTAGTTTGGGTCATTCACAATTTTAGAATGCCGAAAGTCACAAACTTCTTGAATGAGGGGAAAAGAATACGTAGATAGTAAGTGACTTTTCTTTATAAAACAGCAGGCACAGAATATCTCATTCAATTCTTTGAGCTGAGAGATAAAGAAGAATGAATGGCGCTGGGAAAATATTAACTTCTTTGAACATCTTACTCAGGAGTACTCCAATTCACAAGGGCTAGAAAGTGTCTTTCCAAAGATTCAGATTAATTCACAACCAGTTTTATGTCACTCATTCTAGGAGTGGTGTGTATATGTGGAGTGGGATGAAGAAGATCATCAGTCAAGGTAACATTGCTGTTACAAATCACAAGTAAATTCACAGCGTGATAAGCTCCATTCCTATTTCAATTTTAGAAGGGCTCTGGCAGCTCCCAGTTGTGGATTACATATTCTACAAATTTAGGCTCTCAATAATTTATATTCTATCACCTCCTCATCTAAAGCAGAAAACAGTTCCTTGCCTGAAATGAAATGGTTGCACTACAAGACATGAAGAATTGATAGAAACCAGTTGAGAAAAGAAACTGATGATTGCAAAGCAGTTTAATGAAACAAAGGAATACTACTCTTCATCTGCATTCATAAAGTTATTTGTACAAAGTAGAAATAATAATATGATTTAAATAATAAAATTTATAATAAATTTTATTATTTAAATAATAAATAATAATATCTGATTTTATACATAGTATTGTATCTTTAGTTTTTTATATGTTAAATATATATTTAAGAAGTCTCTATACCCAATGTATTAATGACTTCCCTGGTGGCTTAGACAGTAAAGAATCTGCCTGCAATGCAGGAGAACCTAGCTTCAATACCTGGGTTGGGAGGATCCCCTGGAGAAGGAAAACAGCAACCCACTCTAGTATTCTTGCCTGGAAAATCCCATGGACACAGAAGCCTGGAGGGCTACAATCCACAGGGTTTCAGAGTGGGACATGACTGAGCGACTAACACACACAGCACACACAATGTACTAATATATACTACTGTGCTGTGCTGTGTGGTGCTTAGTGGCTCAGCCGTGTCCGGCTCTTTGTGACCCTGTGGACTGTAGCCCGCCAGGCTGCTCTGTCCATGGAGGTTCTCCAGCAGGAATACGGGAGTAGGTTGCCATGCCCTCGTCAAGTCATACTCCTGACTCAGGAATCGGACCGGGGCCTCTGTCATTGCAGGCGGATTCTTTACAGACTGGGCCACCAGGGAAGCCCTAATGTATAGCTGCAAACCATTAAATCTGTAAGAAAACCTCAAAGCTTTTAGTTTTATGAGACTTTTCCAACACTGAGAGCAATTCTGCCTACTTCAAAGGCAATTCCTTGCCCAGATAAGAGAGGTTTGCAGATGAGAATAAACTTAACCACAGGAAAGGCTGACTATGTTCACTGTGTTTCTTGAGCTGCCTTCCTGGAACTTGTCTATGTTTGCACTGTTTTATCTTCATTCTTCCATATCTTCCAATTTGGGTATCTTTATAATAACATTTTCCAGCTTTTTATCTTCTCTTCATGCTTTCTAATTGACTTCCTGCATTCCTATTCTGCCAATGAACTTCCCTGGGCTGCTCCTCTGACCCAAATGATATCCCTAAGGTGTGTGATCTCCCTTTATGATACCAAATCAAGGAAACCAAAATATGTCATGCCAAAATAGCCTTTTTAATATAAACGCTATTTCAATCTAAAGGCAATTAAGAGACAGCAAAAGCTGTGGTGGTGGTTTAGTCACTAAGTAGAGATGGACTCTCGTGACTTCAGGGACCGCAGTCAGGGAGCCTTCCAGGCTTCTCTGTCCATGGGATTTCCCAGGCAAAAATACTGAAGTGGGTTGCCACTTTCCTTCTCCAGGAAAAGCGTTCTGCCTTTCCCTTGTTTTCCTACAAGCAGGACATAAATTTAGAAGTACATCCCTCCTTCTCTCTCTACCAAGAAGGACAAACGTTAATCATGTGGACAACAGTAGACCCTTATCAGCCTGGAGCTGGCACTAGAGGAACCTATGTAACCAGCTTTACCAACAAGCCTTGATCTCCCCTTTGCTTCCCATGTATTTGCCTTCCTATAGTTTGCCACCTCTAGAGACTCAAGGTATTTGCTTTTGTCTTGCGACTTTCTAAAATTTATTGTCCTTTGTTGAAAATGCTACATAAGCCTGAATTCTAAGCCATCTCTTTGAGTTACTCATTTCTGAGCTTCTTACATTAACATCTATCTATATATCTATCTACAGATCTTGATAAACTTCTGTTTGTTTTCTCCACACATTCTAGACTCTTGGGTAAGCTCTGTAACGGACAGACTGTTTCCTGAGCTGTCTTAACAGACTGTCTTGGTAACAGACACAGACTGTTCCTTGAGTTTCAGAAATAAACACATAGAAATTCTCAAGCTTAAATAAGCAGCAGCACTAAATATGTTTCTTGGTTTAACTGTAAAAGACATAGACCATTTACTCCTTAATTTTTATTTAAAGGAGCAAAATTGTAACACTATTATCAAGAATTATTTGCCAAATGTTCACTGCTTCCAAGATATCAGACATCTCTGTCCATGGAATTCTTCAGGCAAGTATACTGGAGTGAGTAGCCATTTCCTTCTCCAGGGGATCTTCCCAACCTAGGGGTGGAACCTAGGCAGATTCTTTACCATCTTAGCCACCAGGGACCACATAGACACTGAGCCAAATCCGCCTCTGAGTGTTTTAGTGTCTCTTGCAGACAGACAGGTCAGCAGTGGCTTTCTGTGGGGACGGTGGTTCTGGCTGCAGCAGATCTGGGAGGCAGGGAGTGTGGCTTAAGTTCTCTTGGAGGAGGTTGCTAGTAGTCCCACCATACAGTGAACCAGGTAGATGACCCACACACTAGAGAATAATTATAACAAAGAAGTTCTCACACTGTTATGAAAGTTCTAGGACCCACACCAGATTTCCTAACCTGGGGATCTTGGAAAGGGACTGAGAACCTCCAGGGAATTTGACTTTGGAGGCTAGTGGGATTTGATTACAGAACTTCCACAGGACTGGGAAAACAGGCTCTTGGAGGGCACAAACAAGCCTGTGGGTACCAGGACCCAGGAGTAAGAGGCAGTGACCCCACATGAGACTGAGCAAGACTTGCCTTCGAGTGTCCAAGAATCTTCAGTGGAGGCCTGGGTGGACAGTGGCCTGCCACAGGGTAGGGGCACTGAATACAACAGTGCTGGCATAAGCCCCTTTGAAGGAGGTTGCCCTTACCACATCCCTACCATTGCCTGGCCTTAGGCCAAACAACAGGGAGTGAACGCAGACACACCCATCAACAGAAAATTATACTGAGCATGGCCCTGTCCCTCAGAACAAGACCCAGATTACTTCAAAGCCAGTTCCTCCCATTGGGAAGCTTCCACAAGCCTCTTATCCTTATCCTTAGAGGGCAGAAAGAACGGAAACCACAATCACAGAAAACTACCCAAACTGATCACATGGACCTCAGCCTTGTCTAACTCAATGCAACTATGAGCCATGCCGTGTAGAGCCAACCAAGATGGACAGGTCATGGTGGAGAGTTCTGACAAAACGTGGTCCACTAGAGAAGGCAATGGCAAACCACTTCAGTATTCTTGGCTTGAGAAAGCCATGAACAGTATGAAAGGCAAAAGATATGACAATGAAAGATGAACTTCAGTGACAAATATGCTACTGGAGAAGAGTAGAGAAATAACTCCAGAAAGAATGAAGAGATGGAACCAAAGTGAAAACAACGCCCAGTTGTGGATATGACTGGTGATGGAAGTAAAGTCCGATGCTGTGAAGAACAATAGAGCATACAAACCTGGAATGTTAGGTAATTGAATCAGGTAAATTGGAAGTGGTCAAACAGGAGATGGCAAGAGTGAACATTGAAATTTTAAGGATCAGTGAGCTAAAATGGATCAGAATCTGAATTTAATTCAGATAGCCATGATATCTACTACTGTGGGCAAGAATCCTTTAGAAAAAATGGAGTAGCCTTCATAGTCAACAGAAGAGTCCAAAACTCAGTACTTGGGTGCAATCTCAAAAATTACAGAATGACCTATGTTCACTTCCAAGGAAACCATTTGATACCACAGTAGTCCAAGTCTGTGCCCCAAACACTAATGCTAAAGAAGCTGAACCTGAAAGGTTCTACAGACCTTCTAGAACTAACATCAAAGAAAGACGTCTTTTTCATCATAGGGGACTGGAATACAAAATTAGGAAGTAAAGAGATACCTGGAGTAACAGGCAAATTTGGCCTTGGAGTACAAAATGAAGCAGGGCAAAGGCTAACAGAGTCTTGCCAATAGAACACACGGGTCATAGCAAGCAACTTCTTCCAACAACACAAGAGATGATTCTACACGTGGACATCACCAGATGGCCAATACCCATATCAGATTGATTATATTCTTTGCAGCCGAAGATGGAGTTCTATACAGTCAGCCAAAACAAGACCAGGAGCTGATTGTGGCTCAGATCGTGAACTCTTTATTGCCAAGTTCAGTCTTAAATTAAGAAAGTAAGGAAAACCACTAGACCATTCAGGTATGACTTAAAACAAACCCTAACAATTATAGAGTGGAAGTGACAAATAGGGATTAGATCTGATAGATTCAAGGGATTAGATCTGATAGACAAGAGTGCCTGAAGAACTATGGATGGAGGTTCATGACATTGTACAGTAGGTGGTGATCAAAATCAACCCCAAGAAAAAGAAATGGTTGTCTGAGGAGGCTTTACAAATAGCTGAGAAAAGAAGAGAAGCAAAAGGCAAAGAAAGATAGGAAAGATATATCCATCAGAATGCAGATTTCTAAAGAATAGCAAGGAGAGATAAGAAAGCCCTCTAAAGTAATCTGTGCAATAATAATAATAATAATAATAATAAAGAAAGAAAACAATAGAATGGGGAATGACTAGACATCTCTTTAAGAAAATGAGAGATACCAAGAGAACATTTCACGCCAAGATGGGCACAATAAAGGACAGAAATGGTATGGACCTAACAGAAGCAGAAGATATTAAGAAGAGGTGGCAAGGATACACAGAACTATACAAAAAGGTCTAATGAACCAAATAACCACGATGGAGTAATTAATCACCTAAAGCCAGACATCCTGGAATGAGAAGAAAAGTGGGACTTAAGAAGCATTACTATAAAAAAGCTAGTGGAGGTGATGGAATTCCAGACGAGCTATTTTAAATCCTAAAAATGATACTGTTAAACAGCTGCACTCGATAGGCAGCACACTGGGAAAACTCAGCAGTGGCCACAGGACTGGAAAAGGTCAGTTTCATTCTAATCCCAAAGAATGTTCAATCTACAGCAATCACAACAAACTGGAAAATTCTGAGAGATGGGAATACCAGACCTCCTGACCTTCCTCCTAGGAAATCTGTATGCAGGTCAGGAAGCAACGGTTAGAACTGGACATGGAACAACAGACTGGTTCCAAATAGAGAAAAAGTATGTCAAGGCTGTATATTGTCACCCTGCTTATTTAACTTATATGCAGAGTACATCATGAGAAACACTGGACTGGAAGAAACACAAGCTGGAATCAAGATTGCTGGGAGAAATATCAATAACCTCAGATATGCAGATGACATCATCCTTATGGTAGAAAGTGAAGAAGAACTAAAGAGCTTCTTGATTAAATTGAAAGAGGCAAGTGGAAAAAGTTAGCTTAAAACTCAACATTCAGAAAATTAAGATCATGGCAAATAGATGGGGAAACAACAGAAACAGTGAGAGACTTTATTTTGGGCTCCAAAATCACTGCAAATGGTGATAGCAAACTAAAGAGCTTCTTGATTAAATTGAAAGAGGCAAGTGGAAAAAGTTAGCTTAAAACTCAACATTCAGAAAATTAAGATCATGGCAAATAGATGGGGAAACAACAGAAACAGTGAGAGACTTTATTTTGGGCTCCAAAATCACTGCAAATGGTGATAGCAGCCATGAAATTAAAAGACGCTTGGTCCTTGGAAGAAAAGTTATGACCAACCCAGACAGTATATTAAAAAGCAGAGACATTACTTTGCCAACAAATATACGTCTAGTCAAAGCTATGGTTTTTCCAATAGTTATGTATGGATGTGAGAATTGAACTATAAAGAAAGCTGAGTGCTGAAGAATTGACGCTTTTGAACTGTAGTGCTGCAGAAGACTTTTGAGAGTCCTTTGGACTGCAAGGAGATCCAATCAGTCCATTATAAAGCAAATCAGTCCTGAATATTCATTGGAAGGAATTATGCTGAAGCTGAAACTCAAATACTTTGGCTGCTTCATGCGAACGAGTGATTCATTTGAAAAGATCCTGATGCTGGGAAAGATTGAAGGCAGGAGAAGGGGATGACAGAGGATGAGATGGTTGGATGGCATAACCGACTCAATGGACTTAAGTTTGAGTAAACTCTGGGAGTTCGTAATGGACAGGGAGGCCTGGCATGCTGCAGTCTATGGGGTCACAAAGAGTTGGACACGACTAACCAACTGTACTGAACTGAACTGAACATACATTAATAAAATTTTCCAAGCGAGACTTCAACAGTACATGAACCGTGAACTTCTAGATGTTCAATCTGGATTTAGAAAAGGCAGAGGAACCAGAGATCAGATTGCCAACGTGGTGGTGGATGATAGAAAAAGCAAGAGAAATGCAGAAAAACATCTACTTCTGCTTTATTGACTTCACCAAAGCCTTTGACTCAGTGGATCACAACAAACCGTGGAAAATTCTTAAAGTGAAGGAAATACCAGGAGGCACCTTACATATCTCCTGAGAAATGTGTATGCAGGTCAAGAAACAACAGTTAGAACTGGACATGTAATAATGGACTGGTTCCAACTTGGGAAAGGAGTATGTCAAGGCTGTATATTGTCACCCTGCTTATTTAACTTATATGTAGATTACATCATGCAAAATGTTGGGCTGGATGAAGCACAAGCTGGAATCAAGACTGCCAGGAGAAATATCAATATGAAAACCTCAGATACGCAGATGACACCACCTTTATGACAGAAAGCAAAGACAAACTAAAGAACCTCTTGGTGAAACTGAGAGGAGAGTGAAAAAGCTTGGTTAAAACTTAACATTCTAAAACCAAAATTATGGTGTCTGGTCTCAACACTTCATCACAAATAGATGGGGAAACTTAGAAACAGCGAATAGTTTATTTTGGGGGGCTCCAAAATCACTGCAGATGGTGAGTTCAGTCATGAAATTAAAAGACAGTTGGTCCTTGGAAGAAAAGCTATGGCAAACACAGCATATTAAAAAGCAGAGACGACTTTGCAGACAAAGGTCTGTATATTCAAAGCTATGATTTTTCCAGTAATCATGTATGAATGTGAGCGTTGAACCATAAAGAAATCTGAGTGCTGAAGAATTGATGCTTTTGAACTGTGGTGCTGGAAAAAACTCTGAGAGTCTTTTGGACTGCAAGGTGATCAAACCAGTCAAACCTAAAGGAAATCAGTCCTTAATATTCATTGAAAAGATTGATGCTGAAGCTGAAGTTCCTGGAGTTTGGCCACCTGATGCAAAGAACTGACTCACTGGGAAAGACCCTGATGCTGGGAAAGACTGAAGGCATAAGGAGAAGAGGATATAAAGGAAGGGATGGCTGGATGGCATCACCCACTCAATGGACATGGGTCAGAGCATACTCCAGGAGATGCTGAGGGACTGGGAAGCCTGGCATGGTGCAGTTCATGGAATCTCAAAGAGTCAGACATGATTTGGTGACTGAACAACAACAAACAAGAGTTCTGCATATTCAACTGCTTCCTAAGAGCTCAATGCTAAAACAAATGAGATGATTTTTCAAGTACTCACCAGTTTTCAGTGAATCAGCATGCACCCACAAAACCAAAATCAGTATAGTTATCTGAACTATAGTTTTTTGTCCCTGATGCTTCAAAAGTTTGGATAGTTCAAGTGTTTTAATAAATGGGTTTCCACACATCACACATCATATTTTTAAGTTTTCAATGGAATATTCTTTAATAAGACTGTTCATCAAAAGAGCATTGATCACAGTGCTTATCACAAGAGCCAAGATATGGGAACAACTTAACTGTCCCACCATGGATGTACAAACAAAGAAAACATGATCTTATATATGTATATGTACACACAAACCCATGACACACTGGAATATTATTCAAGTATAACAGAGAATTATCCTGTTATTTGTGACTATATGGATAAATGAGGAGAGTTTTATCCTAAGTAACATAAATCAGACACAGAAAGACAAATACGGTATGATCTCACTTATATGTAGAATCTAAAAAAGTCAAGCTCATAGAACCAGAGTAGACTAGTTGTTGTCAGAGTCTAGAGGATGGAGGAAATAGGCAGATGTCAGTCAAAGGGCATAAGCTTTCAGTTAAACAAGTAGTAAGTTCTGAGGATCTAATGTATACAAGGTGATTACAGTAATAATACTGAATTTTATATTTGAAATTTGCTTACAGAGTAAATCTTAAATGTTCTCATCACATACAAAGATATCAATGGTAATTATGTGACGTGTTGGATGTCAAAATTAACTTGATGCTGGTAGGCATTTCACAATGTATACATCATTATATTATATACCTTAAGAAAAGTATATTGTAAAATACAACCTAAATATAAAAAACTTTCATTTGTCAATCATACCTCAATAAAGTTGGGAAAGAGAATAATAAAGAATAATATATGGCATATTTTCATGAGGCTTAAAAATCATATAAAACAAATTAATGATTACTGGGTTTATAGCTCAGAGACATTTTCCTCAATTATGTCATAGAAAAACATCTTAATTAGATCATGGCATCCAGTCCCATCACTTCATGGCAAACAGATGGGGAAAAAATGGAAACAGTGGCGGATTTTCTTTTCTTGGGCTCCAAAATCACTGCAAATGTTGACTGCAGCCATGAAATTAAAAAATGCTTGCTCCTTGGAAGAAAAAAAAACCCTGTCAATCCTAAAGTAAATCAACCCTGCATATTCTTTGGAAGGAATGAAGCTGAAGCTGAAACTCCAGTACTCTGGCCACCTGAGCGAAGAGCCCACACACTAGAAAAGACCATGATGCTGGGAAATATTGAAAGTAGGTGGAGAAGCGGTTAACAGAGGATGGGATGGTTAGATGGCATCACCAAGTCAATGGACATGAGTTTGAGCAAACTCCAGTAGACAGTGAAGGACAGGGAAGCCTGGCGTGCTGCAGTCCATGGAGCTGTGAAAAGTCAGACGTGACTTAGTGTCTGAACAACAAGAGTCACAGAAGGTTCGAGTAAGTCACCATGATGGGGGAACTCAAAATTATTTTAAAACATTTTAAGGTAGGAACACAGAATTTTATAAATTTTACAGTCAGTATTTTGTATCTACCTCATAGTTTGCCATAAACATCAAGCCTTCCATTATTTTAATTCCTGAAAGCCAGAGTTATTATTTTTTTATTAAATCATTCCATATGTGTGCATTCTAAAACATATTTTCACACACTTGCTCTCCCAAATGGTTTTGATCCTAAGGAGTGTGCACGAAAAAAAAATTTTTTTTCATATCTTTGTAAAGAAACATTCTTTTATTTACAGTATCTTTGAAATCTGCTTGCATAAATGTTGCTGTTCTAGATTATAAATCTTGAGGTAATGTCTGTGTCTTTTGAAGTACATTTTAAAAATCATATAGCACAATGTCAAATTCCAATATTATAAAATAAATTACTTTGTATTTCCGCTACAAATGCCATACGGACATGAATAGAATTTAAATTGTTATGAAAATCCAACCTACCAATAATTAGACACAAAAATGCTAACATATATGAGTTTTTACATGCGTAACTTTCCAATCTTTCCCACATAATTCATATATCAAACAAATAAATAACAACAAAAAGGAAAAAATTATTTCTTAGAGGGTTCTAGGGCACATGTTGCCTTTGAAAGGAAAATAAAGTTGGTTAATACTTTGGAACTATTTATTTTAAAACTAAATTATTAAATGAAATAGGGCAGCACTTATCATAAGAAATGACAAGTGATGATACAGTGGACAGGGTTAGAAGTAATTCTTCCCAGAAACCACAGGGACAGAGCATTTTGCTATCAGTTTCCAGGTTGCGTGGGCTTATTTTGAAACAGAATTCTGATTGATAGTAATTCATGAATGTCTGTGCAAAATCCAAGGGATAAAACATGCAGTTGTTACTGTACAACTGTATAAGTTGCAAACGCAGAAAATATCTAATAGAAAACCAATTTTGTTTTTGCTTTCATTTTTCTGAAGCTAGCACTGAAATCATGAAAGTAGGAAGGACTTGAATACTAAATGATTTGTATAGAGGCAGCAGCTCTTTAATTCCAACATCTGGATTTCAGTTCACACCTGCTGTCTAGCAAGAAACTTCCTGAGAGTATTTGGATTTCTAACACTATTATTCTTTCTATATCATAGTAATCCATATAGTCTTCCCTTTAAATGTCTTTATTATAATATATAACAACATTTTAAAGAACATATTCCATTCTTCCATATATACCTTATACTAAGAAATTTCCAAATGCCTTGCCTTACCTTCTACCTATTTATTTAAAAACATTTCCCTCCTTTTACTATCAGAATTTTGCTTTCTAAAGTGAAAGCCCTTCACATTAGCCTATATTTGTAAACCTAGCAGTTCCTACCACATATGGCAATATTCCTCAAAGTTAAGGCATTTGTTAACCACCAATCTTTCTTTTTTCTATTCAGTTCTGTCATTCAATCATGTCTGATTCTTTGTGATCCCATGGACTGTAGCACGCCAGGCTTCCCTGTTCATCACCAACTCCCAGAACCTGCTCAAACTCTTGTCCATTGAATTGGTGATGCCATCCAACTATCTTATCCTCTGTCATCCCCTTCTCCTCCTGCCTTCAATCTTTCCCAGCATAGGAATTAGATCCCTGTCACAACTAAGTGTTTGCATGCCACAACTAAAGATTTTGCATGTTGCAATGAGGAGCGAAGATTCTGTGACATGACTAAAACTGCTACAGCCAAATAAATAAATAAATATTAAAAACTAATGCTAACTGATTTTCTTTTTAATATATTTAAAGAATTATATCTCTCTATATGATATAATATCATGCCCTATCTAAGTATTACATAAAATCATTTGCCTAAAATCATTCTGTTTAGTCACTCAGTTGTGTGTGACTTTTTGTGACCCCCTGGACTGCAGCATGCCAAGCTTCCCTGTCCTTCACCAAATCCTGGAGTTTGTTCAAACTCTTGTCTGTTGAGTCGGCGATACCATCCAATCAATCATCTTTTGTTGTCCCCTTCTCTTCCTGCTTTTAATCATTCCCAGCATCAGTGTCATTACCAATATTGTTTATATATCTATGAAAATACATCTATAAAAGTCAAATCTAAATAAGGCTCTCTGAAACTGTGATTGAAGCACATGCAAAATCCCTTATGATTATACAGTGGAAGTGAGAAATAGATTTAAGGGTCTAGATCTGATAGATAGAGTTCCTGATGAACTATGGAATGAGGTTCATGACATTGTACAGGAGACAGGGATCAAGACCATCCCCGTGGAGAAGAAATGCAAAAAAGCAAAATGGATGTCTGGAGAAGCCTTACAAATAGCACTGAAAAGAAGAGAGGCGAAAAGCAAAGGAGAAAAGGAAAGATATAAGCATCTGAATGCAGAGTTCCAAAGAATAGCAAGAAGAGATAAGAAAGCCTTCTTCAGGGATCAATGCAAAGAAATAGAGGAAAACAACAGAATGGGAAAGACTAGAGATCTCTTCAAGAAAATTTGAGATACCAATCCCAAAGAAAGGTAATGCCAAAGAATGTTCAAACTACCACACAATTGCACTCATCTCCCACATTAGCAAAGTAATGGTCAAAAATTCTCCAAGTCAGGCTTCAACAGTACATGAACCATGAACGTACAGATGTTCAAGCTGGATTTAGAAAAGGCAGAGGAACCAGAGATCAAATTGTCAACATACACTGGATCATTGAAAAAGCAAGAGAGTTCCATAAAAACACCTACTTCTGCTTTATTGACTTCGCCGAAGCCTCTGACAGTGTGGATCACAACAAATCTGAAAAATTATTAAAGTGATGGGAATACCAGACTGCCTTACCTGCCTACTGAGAAATCTGTATGCAGGTCAAGAAGCAACAGTTAGAACCGGACATGGAAAAACAGACTAGTCCCAAATTGGGAAAGGAGTACATGAAGGCTGTATATTGTCACCCTGCTTATTTAACTTATATGTAGAGTACATCATGAGAAACGCTGGGCTGGAAGAAGCACAAGCTGGAATCAAGACTGCCGGGAGAAATATCAATAACCTCAGATATGCAGATAACACCACCTTTATGGCAGAAAGTGAGGAAGAACTAAAAAGCTTCTTGGTGAAAGTGAAGATGAGAGTGAAAAAGTTGGCTTAAAACTCAGCATTCAGAAAACTAAGATCATGGTTTCCAGTTCCATCATTCATGGCAAATAGATGGGGAAACAATGGAAAAAGTGCCAGGCTTTTATTTTTGGGGTTCCAAAATCACCACAGATGGTGACTGCAGCTATGAAATTAAAATACGCTTGCTTCTTGGAAGAAAAGCTATGACCAACCTAGAGAGCATTTTAAAAAGCAGAGACATTGCTTTGCCAGCAAAGATCCATCTAGTCAAAGCTATGGTTTTTCCAGTAGTCATGTATGGATGTGAGAGTTGGACAATACAGAAAGCTGAGCAACAAAGAATTGATGCTTTTGAACAGTGGTGATGGAGAAGACTCTTGAGAGTCCCTTGGACAGGAAGGAGACCAAACCAGTATATCCTAAAGGCAATCAGTTTGAATATTCATTGGAAAGACTGATGCTGAAGCTGAAGCTCCAATACTTTGGAAACCTAACTCGAAGAACTACTCACTGGAAAAGACTCTGATCTTGGGAAAGATTGAAGGCAGGAGGAGAAAGGGACCACAGAGGATGACATGATTGAATGGCATCACCGACTCAATGGACATGAGTTTGAGGAAGCTCTGGGAATTGGTGACGGATAGGGAAGCCTGAAGTGCTGCAATCCATGGCGCCGCAAAGAGTCAGACAGGACTGAGCGACAGAACTGAACTGAATAGAGCCCTAACCCTACTATTGATTTTTTTGGTCACCTTAATCGAGTCATTAAATTTCTCTGGGCCTGACTGATAAGTAAGAGCACTGGACTACACCACTAGCTGTATTAACTACTGGATGATGGGAGTACTTGAAATTCATGATGATCTTTGCAGAACATGTTCCTGTGGGATAAAATATTGATTTACCACAAAAAAAAAAACAAAAAACAAGCTGTTTGAAGTTTTCTATTAATTTGCATTCATTTGTACTAGTACAAATTTCACTTTGAATTCAGTTAGTGCTACCAAGCAGACAAACAGCAGGAAATGATAAAAAAAATTTTATTAAGTAAAAAAATTTAAATGAAGAAATTCTATTAATTACCTATCTAATAGAAAAGAAAGCAATCTTGTCATTATAAAATTTAATTATTAATCACTTAGTTATTTAATTTCCATAGCAGAATTCCTCACTCTAGCTCCTAGAAACAGAGCTAGAGTGTGGAAGCATAAGACACTCTCCCAGATTCCTTTCAGTCCTAGGATTCTTGTTTCCACTGAAATCTGTATTCTATCTGTAAATGCTGCAAGCTGCTCTGAGCACCAAAAAATATATAATATTTTTAATAGAGCCTAATAAGTTGACTACTTTTAATGAGATAGCCCATCACACTCATACATAAACAGACACCCACAAAACTCAACCCTTCAGTTTTAGGTCTACAGAAGACATCTTGAAGCTCACTGAATGCTGTAACAGTGCATATTATTCCATATTCATTTGACAGATAAAACAAAACCATCTTTTTTTTGCAAAAGAATCTAGCAATCAGAAGTTAGAAATTTCCTTTAACAATCTGTACACACTTTTGGTGTATTGTGATGTATGCTTGTGGCACTGAACAGACAAGTTCCAGAATGAGGACAGTTTTAAGTGGTAAGAAAAGTAACCTAGTTATTGTAGTTCCCTATCTTAAAAGGATCATGACACCTTTAGGTATTATTATTTTGGCTGTATAGTTGTGAATTAAGTTAATGGACAAAAATAACCTTAGATGCACTTCAGCTATAATATAAATATTTGATAATAATTTTTCATGTAACTCTGATTTTTAGTTAAAACAAAACTTAGTTACCAAAGGGCAGTGGTAGGATAAGAGGGACCAATTAAAAGCATGATATTGACAGATACAATTCAGTTCAGTTCAGTCACTCAGTCCAACTCTTTATGACCCCATGGACTGCAGCATGCCAGGCTTCCCTGTCTGTCACCAACTCTCGGAGCTTGCTCAAACTCATGTCAATTGAGTCAGTGATGCCATCCAACCATCTCATCCGCTATGGTCCCTTTATCCTCCTGCCTTCAATCTTTCCCAGCATTAGGGTTCCCCAGCATCTTTTCCAATGAGTCAGACTTTGCATCAGGTGGCCAAAGTATTGTACAGTCCTTTATTGTATTGTATTAGAAGTGCAAAGTACAGTCCTTCCTATGAATATTCAGGACTGATTTCCTTTGGGAATTGACTGGTTTGATCACCTTGCAGTCCAACGGACTCTCAAGAGTCTTCTCCAACACCACAGTTCAAAAGCATCAGTTCTTTGGTGCTCAGCCTTCTTTATTAAGGTCCAACTCTCACATCCATACATGATTACTGGAAAAACCATAGCCTTGACTATACGGACCTTTGCTGGCAAAGTAATGTCTCTGCTTTTTAACATGCTAAGCTGGTAATAACTTTTCTTCTAAGGAGCAAGCATCTTTTCATTTCATGGCTGCAGTCACCATCTGCAGTGAATTTGGAGCCCAAGAAAACTAAGTCTGTCACTGTTTTCATTGTATCCCCATTTATTTGCCCTGCAGTGATGAGACCGGATGCCATGATCTTCGTTTTTTTAATGTTGAGTTTTAAGCCATTTTTTTCACTCTTCTCCTTCACTTTCCATCAAGAGGCTCTTAGTTCCTCCTTGCTTTCTGCCATAAGGGTGGTATCATCTGCCTTTCTGAGGTTATTGATATTTCTCCTGGCAATCCTGATTCTAGCTTGTGCTTCATCCAGCCCGGCATTTTGCATGAAGTACTCTACGTATAGGTTAAATAAGCAAGGTGACAATATACAGCCTTGACATACTCCTTTCCCAATTTGGAACCAGTCCATTGTTCCATGTCCGGTTCTAACTGTTGCTTCTTGATCTGCATTCAGATTTCCCAGGAGGCAAGTAAGGTAATCTGGTATTCCCATCTCTTTAAGAATTTTCCACAGCTTGCAGTGATCCACACAGTCAAATGCTTTAGTGTAGTCAATGAAGCAGAAGTAGATGTTCTTCTGGAATTCTCTTGCTTTTTCTATAATCCAAGGGATTTGGCAGTTTGATCTCTGGTTCCTCTGCCTGATGCGTCCAGCACAGCAGGTGAGAAAGACCTGAAACAGGGGCAAGTGAGTAATGAAAAGAGAGACACATATAATTTGGCAGGCAGGGAGACAGAGGGCCCTCCTGTTCTCCATGGCAGGAAGACAAATGGTTCCTTTCTGCATGCACTTTCACAGGCAGAAGTTACATGAGATCATCACAGAATAGCTATTCTGGGGAGTTTGATCACCGCGCCATGAAGAGGGAGTCAAGTTAAGACTCTGCTGTTGATCAGGAACATCTTGTTTTGTTTCCATGGGGACAGACACAGGGGCAAGCAGCGAGGTGGAGCAAAGAGCACGTCCTGCCCCAAGAATGTCCGTCCGACATGCTTACTAGGACAATCACAAGGACACGGTTTGCAGCATCCTTGAGTCGTCGAGCAGATTTTGGTCTCTGCTCCACCAGCTTGCAACACCTGCCTTTTCTAAATCCTGCTTGATCATCTAGAAGTTCTTGGTTCATGTATTGTTGAAGCCTAGCTTGGAGAATTTTGAGCATTACTTTGCTAGCATGTGAGATGAGTGCAATTGTGTGGTACTTTGAACACTCTTTGGCATTGGCTTTCTTTGGGATTGGAATGAAAACTGACCTTTCCCAGTCATGCCACCACTGCTGACTTTCCCAAATGTGCTGGCCTATTGAGTGCAGTGCTTTCACACCATCATCTTTTAGAATTTGAAAATAGCTCAGCTGGAGTTCCATCACCTCCATAGCATGTGAGATGAGTGCAATTGTGTGGTACTTTGAACACTCTTTGGCATTGGCTTTCTTTGGGATTGGAATGAAAACTGACCTTTCCCAGTCATGCCACCACTGCTGACTTTCCCAAATGTGCTGGCCTATTGAGTGCAGTGCTTTCACACCATCATCTTTTAGAATTTGAAAATAGCTCAGCTGGAGTTCCATCACCTCCGTTAACTTTATTCATAGGAATGCTTCCTAAGGCCCACTTGACTTCATACACCAGGAGGTGTGGCTCTAGGTGTATGATCACACCATAGTGATTATCTGGGTCATTAAGATCTTTTTCGTATAGTTGTTCTGTGTCTTCTTGCCATCTCTTCTTAATATCTTCTGCTTCTGTTAGATCCGTACCGTTTCTGTCCTTTGTTGTGCCCATCTTTGCATGAAATATTCCCTTGATATCTCTGATTTTCTTGAAGAGATCTCTAGTCTTTCCCACTCTACTTTTTTCCTCTATTTCTTCGCATTGATCACTGAAGAAGGATTTCTTATCTCTTCTTGCTATTCTTTGGAACTCTGCATTCAGATGGATATATCTTTCCTTTTCTCCTTCGCCTTTCACTTCTCTTTTCTCAGCTATTTGTAAGGCCTCCTCAGACAACCATTCTGCCTGTTGCATTTCTTTGTCCTGCGAATGGTCTTGATCACTGCCTCCTATACAATGTCAGGAACCTCCATCCATGGTTCTTTAGGCACTCTATCAGATCTAATCCCTTGAATCTATTTGTCACTTCCACTGTATAACTGGAGGGGATTTGATTTAGGTCACACCTGAATGGTCTAGTGGTTTTCCCTACTTTCTTCAATTTAAGTCTGAATAACTGAACTGAACTGAACTGAACTGAACCCTTATCCTCATATAAAAAGTCCTACAGTTTTCTTCTGTGAGAAGAAAACTCACAGACTACTTTTCAAATGATACAAACTGAAGAATAATTTCTAAAAATGAAGAAGGTAAATGAACTGACTAGAAATGGAAAGTTTTGGCCTCAGATGAAGAATAGTCAAAACATTATGAACATTACTACTTTCTTATATAAAACTGTTAAATTGTGTTTATTATAATTAAATGTCCAGCAAGAAACTGGACAGACTAACATTGAGGAGGGAGATAAGTTATTCACAAATGTTTGTTCTTTTCTGATTTGCCCACTTTGCAACGTAAATAGCATCAGGATCTGTAATAGATAGTCACCAAAACCAGGAGAGTCTTAGCTTCCAGACATGAGAAGAACCAAGAGGCATACAATCTCTGAACAAAATGCTAATAAACCTAACATGAAAGTGAAAGTCACTCAGTTGTATCTGACTCTTTGCAACCCCATGGACTATATAGTACATGGAATTCTTCAGGCCAGAATGCTGGTGTGGGTAGCCATTCCCTTCTCCAAGGGATCTTCCCAACCCAGGAATCGAACCGAGGCCTCCTCCTTGCAGGAGGATTCTTTACCAGCTGAGCCACAAGGGAAGCTCAAGAATACTAACTCTTTGCAACCCCATGGACTATATAGTACATGGAATTCTTCAGGCCAGAATGCTGGTGTGGGTAGCCATTCCCTTCTCCAAGGGATCTTCCCAACCCAGGAATCGAACCGAGGCCTCCTCCTTGCAGGAGGATTCTTTACCAGCTGAGCCACAAGGGAAGCTCAAGAATACTGGAGTGGGTAACCTATCCCTTCTCTAGTAGATCTCCCTGACCCAGGAACTGAACTTAGGTCTCCTGCATTGCAAGCAGATTCTTTCCCAGCTGAGCTGCCAGGGAAGCCCTAAGATAGCAACATATTAAAAAGATCATATACCATGGTCAAGTGGGTTATCCCAGGGATTAAAGTACTTTGCCATCCACAAATTAGTCATTGTGATACACCACAAACCATATGATCATTTTACTATATGCAGAAAAAGATTTTCATAAAATTCAACATCCCTTGATGGCAAAAAATCTCTAGGAATTGGGCATAAAATATAGGGAATATATCTCAACATAAAAAAGGCCATGTATGATAATCCCACAGTTAACATCACAGTCAGTGGTGAACAGGTGGAAGCATTCACTCTAAGGACAGGAACAAGACAAAGATGTCAACTCTCGCATAGTTTTAGAACTCTTAGACACAGCAATAAGAGAAGAAAAAAGTAAATAAAAGGAATTCAAATTGAAAAGGGAGATGTAAAACTGTCACTATCTGCAGATGACATATTATAGATAGATTATATATGATATTATACATAGAAAATTCTAAAGGTGGCAGTAGAAAACTACCAGAGCTCATCAATGAATTAGATAAAGTTTTAGGTACAACATTAATATACAATATGGTACATTTCTATATACTATGTATTTCTATATGTATATTTCTATACATATTTCTGGGGCTTCCCAGGTGGCCCAGTGGGTAAAGAATCCTTCTGCCAATGCAGGAGATACAGGAGATTTGTATTCAATCCCTGGGTTGGGAAGATCCCCTGGAGGATAGCATGGCAAGCCACTCCAGTATTCTTGCCTGAAGAATTCTGTGGACAGAGGAGCCTGGTGGGCTGCAGTCCACAGGGTTGTAAAGAGTCAGACATGACTGGAGCGACTGAGTAGGCATATTTCTATTCTTGGATTGGATGAATAAATACTGTTAAAATGGCCATACTGCCCAAGGCAATCTAGAGATCCTCTGCAATCCAAATTAAATTATCAATGGCATTTTTCACAGAAAAGGAGAAAAAAATTTTTTAATTTGTATGGAAACACAAAAACCACAGGGTTGTAAAGAGTCAGACATGACTGGAGCGACTGAGTAGGCATATTTCTATTCTTGGATTGGGTGAATAAATATTGTTAAAATGGCCATACTGCCCAAGGCAATCTAGAGATCCTCTGCAATCCAAATTAAATTATCAATGGCATTTTTCACAGAAAAGGAGAAAAATTTTTTTAAATTTGTATGGAAACACAAAAGATATCAAAGTTAAAGCAAACTTAAGAAAGAAGAATGGGGCTGGATGAATCAAGCTCTCTGACTTCAGATGATACTACAATGCTACAGTCCTCAAAATAGCATGGCACTGGCACAAAAACAGACACAAAGATCAATGGAACAGTATAGAAAGCACAGATATAAATCCATGCACTTAAGGTCAGTTAATCTCCAACAAATGAGGCAAGAATACACATTGGAGAAAAGAAAGTCTCTTCAATAAGTGGTGCTGGGAAAAATGGACAGCTACATTTAAAGAATGAAATCAGAACATTCTCTAATACTGTACACCAAAATAAACTCAAAATAGATTAAAGACCTAAATGTAAGATCAGATACTTTTAAACTCCTAGAGGAAAACAGAGGCAGGACACTGTTTGACATAAATTGCAGGAATATTTTCTTTGGCTCTGTCTCCTAGAGTAAAGGAAAAACAATAAACAAAAATTAAAAAATGGGATCTAATTAAACCTAAAAGCTTTTGCACAGTAAAGGAAACCACAAATAAAACAAAGACATAATCTATGTAGTGGGAGAAAATATTTGCAAATGGTGCAACTGATGAAGGATTAATTTAAAAAATATACAAACAGCTCACATAGCTCCATAACACAAAAACAAGCAACCCAAACCAAAAATGAGCAGAAGACTTAGACATTTCTGCAAAGAAGACATACAGATGGGTAACAGGCACATGAAAATATGCTCAACATTTCTAATTATTTGAGAAATGCAAACCAAACCACAATGCCCTATCACCTCACATTAGTCAGAATAGCTATAATACACAAAAACAAGCAACCCAAACCAAAAATGAGCAGAAGACTTAGACATTTCTGCAAAGAAGACATACAGATGGGTAACAGGCACATGAAAATATGCTCAACATTTCTAATTATTTGAGAAATGCAAACCAAACCACAATGACCTATCACCTCACATTAGTCAGAATAGCCATAACTAAAAATCTACAAATAATAAATGTTGGTGAGGGTGTGGAGAAAAGGTAACCTTCCTGTTGGTGGGAATACAAATTGGTGCAAACATAATGGAGAACAGTATGGAGGTTGTTTAAAAAACTAAAAATAGAGTTACCATATAATACAATACTCCCACTCCTGGGCATACATCTGCAGAAAATGCAGATTCAAGAAGATAAGTGCAACTCAACACTCATAGCAGCACAAGTCACAATAGCCAATACTGGAAGCAACCTAAATGGCCACTAACGGATGAACGGATAAAGAAGATATAGTGTACATACACAATGGAATGCTACTCGGCCATGAAAAAAGAATGAAATAATTCCATTTGCAGCAATATGAACGGCCACAGAGACCACCATACTGAGTGAACTATGTCAGACAAAGACAAATATCATACAATATCACTTTTATGGGAAATCTTAAAAAGTGATACAAATGAACTTATTTACAAAACAGAAACAGACTCACAGACTTAGAGAATGAACGTATAGTTGCTGCAAGAATGATGGGGAGAAGAGATAGTAAGGGAGTTTGGGATGGACATGTTCACAGTATTATATTTAAAATAGATAACCAAAATGACCTACTGTATGGCATATGGAACTCTGCTTAATGTGGCAGAGTTCAATAGGAGAGTTTGGGGGAGAATGGATACATGTACAGATATGGCTGAATCTCTTTGTTGTTCATCTGAAAAGATCAAATTGTTTGTTAATCAGCTATACTTCAGTACAGAATAAAAACTTTAAATAAAAAACAGAAAGAGATGAACATATGTAGAAAACAAACTATGGCTACCAAAGAGGAAAGGAGTTGGAGGGATAACTATGGAATCTGAGATTAACAGATACAGACTACTATATGTAAAACAGATAAACAACAAGACCTACTGTACAGAACAGGGAACATACTACATATCTTGCAATAACTTAAAATGGAAAAGAATCTGAAAAATAATATATGTATGTATGTATATATATATATATATATATATAGTTGAATCACTTTGTTCTACACCCCAAAGATCATAAATCAATAAAAAAATTAAAAATTATAAAAACCAAAATTGACTAAAGAATTCTATATTAGATTCTTTGTTACTTCTCTTTATATAAAATAAACACTAAGGAAGATTAATATTGAACTATATTGTTATTAGTTTAGGAGCACAGCGTGAATATTTTAAATCCTTTTAAATATGAATAATACAAATATCAATCTTGTACATAAGATACTGATATAGCTTGTTTCTATCCTTTATTGAGCCCATCCTTGCATGAAATATTCCCCTGATATCTCCGATTTTCTTGAAGAGATCTCTAGTCCTTCCCATTCTATTGTTTTTTTCCTATAAAGGACAAGAAGAGTAAGGATCTAACAGAAGCAGAAGAAATTAAGAAGTGGCAAGAATATATAGAAGACTATTCAAAAAGGTTTTAATGACCCAGATAACAACAATGATGTGGTCCCTTACCTAGACTGAAGTGTGAAGTCAAGTGGGTCTTGGGAAGCATTGCTGTTGAACAAAGGTATTGGAAGTGGTGGCATTCCAGCTGAGCTATTTAAAATCCTAAAATATGTTGGTGTTAAAAGTGTTACACTCAATATGCCAGCATGTTTGGAAAACTCAGCCGTGGCCATAGGACTAGAAAAGTCAGTTTTCATTCCAATCCCAAAAAAGGGCAATACCAAAGAATGTTCAAACTACCGCACAATTGCTCTCATTTCAGATACCAATTTGGTAAAGCTCAAAATCCTTCAAGCTAGGCTTTAGCAGTAAGTGAACTGAGAACTTCCAGATGTATAGTTGAGTTTAGAAAAGACAGAGAGAGACAGAGATAAAATTGCCAACATCTGTTGGATTAGATAGTTAAAGGGAATTCCAGGAAAAACATCTACTCCTTCTTCATTGACTACACAGAAGTCTTTGACTGTGTGGATCACAACAAATTGTGGAAAACTCTTTAAGAGATGGGAGTACCAGACCACCTTACTTGTCCTGAGAAACCTGTATGTGGGTCAAGAAGCAACAGTTAGTACTGGACATGGAACAATGGACTGGTTCCAAATTGGGAAAGGAGTACATCAAAGCTGCATACTGTCACCCTACTTGTTTAACTTCTTTGCAGAGGACATCATGTGAAATGCCAGGTTGGATGAATCACAAGCTGGAATCTAGAAATATCAACAATGTCAGAAATGCAGGTGATATCACTCTAATGGCAGAAAGTGAAGAGGAACTGAAGAGCCTCTTGATGAGGGTAAAAGAGAAGAGTTAAAAGAATGGCTTGAAACTCAACATTAAAAAACTAAGATGATGGTATCCAGTCCCATCACTTTATGGCAAACAGAAGGGAAAAAAGCAGAAGCAGTGACAGATTTTCTTTTCTTGGATTCCCAAAATCACTGCAGCCATGAAATTAAAAGATGCTTGTTCCTTGGAAGGAAAACTATAACAAACCTAGACACCATGTTAAAAAGCAGAGATATCACTTTGCTAGCAAAGGTATGAATAGCCAAAACTATGATTTTTCTATTAGTCATGTATGATTGTGAGAGCTGGACCATAAAGAAGGCTGAGTGACAAAGAATTGATGCCTTTGAACTGTGGTGCTGGAGAAGACTCTTGGGAGTCCCTTGGACAGCAAGGAGATCCAACCAGTCAATACAAAGGAAATCAACCCTGAATATTCAATGGAAGGACTGATGCTGAAGGTGAAGTTCCAAAACTCTGGGCAACTGATGCGAAGAGCCAACTCACTGGAAGAGACCCTGAGGCTAGGAAAGACTGGAGGCAAAATGAGAAGGGGGCAGAAGTTGGTCAGATAACATCACTGACTTAATGGATATGAATTTGGGTGAACTCCAGGAGATAGTGGAGGATAGGAGAGCCTGGTGTGTCCATGGGGTCACAAAGAGTTGGACATGACTTAGTGACTAAACAACAACTTATTTTGTTAATGATAAAATAAATTCCTGTTTCTAAAGGCAAAACTGATAAATGTCTTTACAGATTAAAACACAAAAGGTGATAAAGGGGAAATTTCCTTTTGCTATTTGGTCTACTTCCACAGTATTATATACTGTTACCATAGAAATATTGCTTCCCTAGTATACCAAAGGATGTTTCAAGGAAATGTGCTAAATATTTTTTCCAATAATTATCAAATAAATACTTTAGCATGTGTAAAATAGCTTATGGGAAGTTGCTATACAATGCAGGGAGTTCAGTCTGGTGCTCTGTGATGACTTAGGGGGTGAGTTGTGCGGGTGGGAGGAAGGCAGAAGATGGAGGGATATATGTATGACTGATTATGTACAGCTGATTCGTGCTGCTGCATGGCAGAAACAAACACAACATTGTAAAGCAATTACTCTCCAATTCAAAAAAAGGTATTTTTTCATGTAGTATGACTGCAAATAATGCATCGTATGCGTATCAGGAGTACATGATTTTTATTTTTTACGATTTTCTGAGTGCTTTCGTGAGTACCAGGTAAACATTTAACATTGCTTATTAAAACCATATCATTCCCATTTTTCCTTTAGAGGTTTCCTTTCTTGAAAATAAGTAAGAATGTAGACGATATCACTAAAATAAAATGATGGGAACATTGTATCCTCTCATTTGGAACTTTGGTATTTTCAAACCCTTATGTAATTTCTGGTGATGGCAGCCTTTTCCATTTTTCATAAAATAATTATTGACTGAATCGTCTGGTGAGGCACTGAGGGATTTAAAATAATGAAGGATATGAGCACTGGAATTTATAATCTAAGAGAAAAGATATATCCAAACTCAAATCACTATCATATAACACAATATAATTATCATATGTTAGACAGTTAAGTGCTAGAGGAAAACAGGGGATACAATAAGAATTGTTCTCAGCGGCTAATCAAAGAGACTGCAAGGAAAAAAGGTGATATCTGATCTGGGCAAAAAATAATCCGTAGAAGTCAGAGGCAGAGATTCAAAAGAGAGAGGAGGATAAATCCTAGGCAGAACGCACAGAATGAGGAAAGGTAAAGAGATGGGAAATCATAATGGATATTAGGATGATAGCAGGGGGTTTTGACTGACTAGAATTCTATATGGAAGAGAGGTGGGTGGCTGGGAAAACAGGCTGGGTGTTGTATCAGAGCGCAGCTTTGAGAAAAATATCTGCTGAATGAATACAATAAACCAGGAATCAGTACAAGTTAGAACAATGAATTGCCAAATAAGGATCTATCTAGCTATTTTGATGTATTTAATTACAGAGCGAACATGTTATATTATAGGAAACAAGCACTGAATCAGCACATTAAGAAAGTATCCCTAATTAGCAATACTTTGAAAGAATCAGGATGTTTGAAGTTCCAGAATAGATTATTAATATATCTGTGTATAGAAAGCCAGGAGAAAATGAGGTGAATGAATAGATATAGACAAATAAATAGAAAGTACTCTAACGTACTTATCTGTTGGTTGCGGTTTGGGTGGTTTAGTCACTAAGTTGTGTCCGACTCTTGCAATCCCATGGACTGTAGCCCACCAGGCTCCCCCATCCCTGGGATTCTCCAGGCAAGAGTACTGGAGTGGGTTGCCATTTCCTTCTCCAATGCATGAAAGTGAAAAGTAAAACTGAAGTTGCTCAGTCGTGTCCGACTCTGAGCAACCCCATGGACTGCAGCCTACGAGGCTCCTCCATCCATGGGATTTTCCAGGCAAGAGTACTGGAGTGGGTTGCCATTCCCTTCTCCTACAGACACATACATACACAAATACATATATGCTGTGCAAATTATAAGTGGGCAACTTTCAGTATAATTGAAAGAATTATACTATATCCTTTTTTTTTCTTTTAAACATATTATTTTAAAGTCTCTTAATTTTTTTTTGGTAATGTAAGGTTTTTTTGTGTGTTCATTCTTCTGTCTATCACATGTGGTAGCTCTCTTTNCCCAAAATCACTGCAGCCATGAAATTAAAAGATGCTTGTTCCTTGGAAGGAAAACTATAACAAACCTAGACACCATATTAAAAAGCAGAGATATCACTTTGCTAGCAAAGGTATGAATAGCCAAAACTATGATTTTTCTATTAGTCATGTATGATTGTGAGAGCTGGACCATAAAGAAGGCTGAGTGACAAAGAATTGATGCCTTTGAACTGTGGTGCTGGAGAAGACTCTTGGGAGTCCCTTGGACAGCAAGGAGATCCAACCAGTCAATACAAAGGAAATCAACCCTGAATATTCAATGGAAGGACTGATGCTGAAGGTGAAGTTCCAAAACTCTGGGCAACTGATGCGAAGAGCCAACTCACTGGAAGAGACCCTGAGGCTAGGAAAGACTGGAGGCAAAATGAGAAGGGGGCAGAAGTTGGTCAGATAACATCACTGACTTAATGGATATGAATTTGGGTGAACTCCAGGAGATAGTGGAGGATAGGAGAGCCTGGTGTGTCCATGGGGTCACAAAGAGTTGGACATGACTTAGTGACTAAACAACAACTTATTTTGTTAATGATAAAATAAATTCCTGTTTCTAAAGGCAAAACTGATAAATGTCTTTACAGATTAAAACACAAAAGGTGATAAAGGGGAAACTTCCTTTTGCTATTTGGTCTACTTCCACAGTATTATATACTGTTACCATAGAAATATTGCTTCCCTAGTATACCAAAGGATGTTTCAAGGAAATGTGCTAAATATTTTTTCCAATAATTATCAAATAAATACTTTAGCATGTGTAAAATAGCTTATGGGAAGTTGCTATACAATGCAGGGAGTTCAGTCTGGTGCTCTGTGATGACTTAGGGGGTGAGTTGTGCGGGTGGGAGGAAGGCAGAAGATGGAGGGATATATGTATGACTGATTATGTACAGCTGATTCGTGCTGCTGCATGGCAGAAACAAACACAACATTGTAAAGCAATTACTCTCCAATTCAAAAAAAGGTATTTTTTCATGTAGTATGACTGCAAATAATGCATCGTATGTGTATCAGGAGTACATGATTTTTATTTTTTACGATTTTCTGAGTGCTTTCGTGAGTACCAGGTAAACATTTAACATTGCTTATTAAAACCATATCATTCCCATTTTTCCTTTAGAGGTTTCCTTTCTTGAAAATAAGTAAGAATGTAGACGATATCACTAAAATAAAATGATGGGAACATTGTATCCTCTCATTTGGAACTTTGGTATTTTCAAACCCTTATGTAATTTCTGGTGATGGCAGCCTTTTCCATTTTTCATAAAATAATTATTGACTGAATCGTCTGGTGAGGCACTGAGGGATTTAAAATAATGAAGGATATGAGCACTGGAATTTATAATCTAAGAGAAAAGATATATCCAAACTCAAATCACTATCATATAACACAATATAATTATCATATGTTAGACAGTTAAGTGCTAGAGGAAAACAGGGGATACAATAAGAATTGTTCTCAGCGGCTAATCAAAGAGACTGCAAGGAAAAAAGGTGATATCTGATCTGGGCAAAAAATAATCCGTAGAAGTCAGAGGCAGAGATTCAAAAGAGAGAGGAGGATAAATCCTAGGCAGAACGCACAGAATGAGGAAAGGTAAAGAGATGGGAAATCATAATGGATATTAGGATGATAGCAGGGGGTTTTGACTGACTAGAATTCTATATGGAAGAGAGGTGGGTGGCTGGGAAAACAGGCTGGGTGTTGTATCAGAGCGCAGCTTTGAGAAAAATATCTGCTGAATGAATACAATAAACCAGGAATCAGTACAAGTTAGAACAATGAATTGCCAAATAAGGATCTATCTAGCTATTTTGATGTATTTAATTACAGAGCGAACATGTTATATTATAGGAAACAAGCACTGAATCAGCACATTAAGAAAGTATCCCTAATTAGCAATACTTTGAAAGAATCAGGATGTTTGAAGTTCCAGAATAGATTATTAATATATCTGTGTATAGAAAGCCAGGAGAAAATGAGGTGAATGAATAGATATAGACAAATAAATAGAAAGTACTCTAACGTACTTATCTGTTGGTTGCGGTTTGGGTGGTTTAGTCACTAAGTTGTGTCCGACTCTTGCAATCCCATGGACTGTAGCCCACCAGGCTCCCCCATCCCTGGGATTCTCCAGGCAAGAGTACTGGAGTGGGTTGCCATTTCCTTCTCCAATGCATGAAAGTGAAAAGTAAAACTGAAGTTGCTCAGTCGTGTCCGACTCTGAGCAACCCCATGGACTGCAGCCTACGAGGCTCCTCCATCCATGGGATTTTCCAGGCAAGAGTACTGGAGTGGGTTGCCATTCCCTTCTCCTACAGACACATACATACACAAATACATATATGCTGTGCAAATTATAAGTGGGCAACTTTCAGTATAATTGAAAGAATTATACTATATCCTTTTTTTTTCTTTTAAACATATTATTTTAAAGTCTCTTAATTTTTTTTTGGTAATGTAAGGTTTTTTTGTGTGTTCATTCTTCTGTCTATCACATGTGGTAGCTCTCTTTCATAAACTGATATAGTTTAAAATTTTTTACTGCTATCTCATATTTGCTTTTGATAGAAGTCTCATATGTCCTGGGTTCTGATAACTGCATGTTTGCTAAGTTAGCTTTATGGAAGTCTCCGGTTTGGGACCCACATTTTGATTTTTCACTATTCATGTTTCTCAACTGATGGTTCCCCTTCACAAGGGCAGTATGAAATTAGAAGCCCTATTTCCCTATAGTAAAGGCTTCTGGTTTTGCTTTCTCATGTGTGACACTGTTTCAACTCAAGGTCCCAAGTGGGTCACAGAGAGTTTTGCCCAGCACAGTCCAACAGATTTTCTTGTCTCTGTTTCAGAGCCTAGGTGGCCCATCATAGTTCTAGAGGCAAGACTTGGAGTTCTGTCTTCTCAGCACCTAAATCACTAGCCTCTCACCTTTTAGACTGCCTTCTGTTCTGGTATTCTTGTATGCTGTTGGGTTTCCACATGGGCTGGTGCTGCTCTCACTCTCACCGGTAGCATTTGGGCATTTCTCTCAAGTTCAGCTGTGAATTAAACCTATATTTGCCTCTGTGTGGGATGCATGTGGGAGATGCAGAGGATGATGGGCAGGAAGAGGAAAGATTTTCTATTAGTTCAGTGTACTGAATTTTCTAGAAGTATGTTAAATGATTTTAACACGGGTTTTCCTTTAAAATTTTTTTTAATTGTAAAATACACAACACACACAATTTACTATCTTAATTAACCATTTAAAATTTTAATCATTTTAAACTGTATAGTTCAGCAGTAAGTATATTCACCTTATTGTGTAAGCAATCTCCAAAACTCATTCGATTTTCCAAAACTGAAACCCCATAACCATTGAACAACAACTCCCTATTTCCTTCTTCCCTCTGCTTGTGGCACCTGCTATTCTTCATTCTTCCTCTGTAAAGCTGAGGACTCTAGGTACCTCATGTTAATGGATTCATTTGGTATTTGCTCATTTCACTCATCATCTTGTATTCAAGGCTCATTCATGTTGTAGTAGCCAGAATTTCTTTTCTTTAAATACGTATAATTGTATGTATATACAGTTTGCTTATCCATTTGTCCGGCAAGTAGCATTTGAGTCGCTTCCAACTTCTGGCTATTGTGAACAATGCTGCTGTGAATATGGCATTCAAATAAAACTTCAAGACCTTATTTTGAATGCTTTTGGATGTATACCCATAGTGGAATTATTAGATGATATATAATTCTATCTTAAAATTATGTAAAAACTGCCACACTGTTTTCCATAGCGGCTGCACCATTTTATATTCCTATCTACAGTGCATACAATTTCCAATCTTTCCACATCTTCCACAACAGTTATTGTTTTATTTTCTTTGTTTTTTATCCTAAGGCATCTGAGATAATACATCATTGCAGTTTTGACTTGCATTTCCCTAATAATTAGTGCTGCTGAACAGTTTTTCATGAGCTTTGTCATTTGTATATCTTTTTTGGAGAACAAGGATAAACAAAAAACTTTTTGATTAAAATATAAAAGGCTTTCCCGGTGGCTCAGTGGTAAAGAATCCATCTGCAATGAGGAGATGCAGGAGAAGTGGGTTCAATCCCTGAGTTGGGAAGATCCCCTAGAGGAGGGCCTGGCAACTCACGCTAGTATTCTTGCTTAGAGAATCTCATGCAAAGAGGAGCCTGTCGGGCTACATACAGTTCATAGGGTGGCAAAGACTTGGACAAGACTGAAGCAACTGAGCACATATGTTCACATAGAAAAGCATACTGATTGACAAAGTTTTATTTCAAATTAATTGTAGTTATTTATATGGACAAATGCTTTTCATTACGTTGAGATAAAAATCAGCATACTTTTCATCACAAATGGTATTACCCTTCTATCTGGTGTTTTTCAGGAAACAGTTACAACTAGAGATTCTTTGCAGCTGAAGATGGAAAAGCTCTATATAGTCAGCAAAAACAAGACCTGGAGCTGACTGTGGCTTGGATGATCAGCTCCTTATTGCAAAATTCAGGCTTAAACTGAAGAAAGTAGGGAAAACCATTAGGCAATTCAGGTATGACCTAATTCAAATCCCTTATGATTATACAGTGGAGATGATGAATAGATTCCAGGATTAGATCTGATAGACAGAATGCCTACCAGAAAAACTATGAAAAAAAAAAAAACAGAAAAACTATGGATGGAGGTTTGTAACACTGTACAGAAGGCAGTGACCAAAACCATTCCCAAGAAAAAAATATGCAAGAAGCCTTCTTATGTGAACAATGCAAAGAAATAGAGGAAAACAACAGAACAGGAAAGAAAAGAGATCTCTTCAAGAAAATTGAAGATAACAAGGGAATATTTCTTGCAAGTATGGGTACAATAAAGGACAGAAAAGGCAAGGATCTAACAGAAGCAGAAAGGATTAAGAGGTGGCAAGAATACACAAAAGAACTATTCAAAAAAGGTCTTCATGACTCAGATAACCATGATGCTTTGCTTACTCACTTAGCCAGACAACCTGGAGTGTGAAGTCAAGTGGTCCTCATAAGGATTATTACGAACAAAGCTAGTGGGGGTGATGGGATTCCAATTGAGCTATTTCAAATCCTAAAAGATGATGCCATTAAAGTGCTGCACTCAATATGCCAGCACATTTGGAAAACTCAGCAGTGGCCATAGGACTAGAAAAGGCCAGTTTTCATTCCATCCCCAAAGAAGGGCAAAGCCAAAGAATGTTCAAATTACTGTAAAGTTGTGCTCATTTCACATGCTAGCAAGGTAATGCTCAAAATCCTTCAAGCTAGTCTTGAAGTATGTGAAGTCTTGAAGTACGTAAAGCACTAAGAATTCCAATACTTTGGCCACCTGATGTGAAGAGCTGACTCACTGCAAAAGACTCTGATGTTGGGAAAGATTAAAGACAACAGGAGAAGGGGGCAGCAGAGGATCAGATGGTCTGATGGCATCATCGACACAATGGACATGAGTCTGAGCAAACTCTGAAAGATAGTGAAGGACAGGGAAGCCTGGCGTGCTGCAGTCCATGGGGTCGCAAAGCATCAGACAGGACTTGGCAACTGAACAGCAGAGATCTGTGATTATGTCATTGAAGTGCCTCAATACTTGACCCTAAAACATCTATAAATAGCATGGCTCAAAGAGTAATCCAAGGTAACGGTGGATTTTTCCCAGAATATTTCATTCTAGGTAATTGCATAAAACCTTTCAACAAAATAAACAAAAATATAATGAATGTTATTTTATCTACAACTGGAGAATCTGTTGTAGGAATTTTTCATGGTAAACACATCCTGCATTTTTTGTTCTCTTTGTAGGGTAGATTGAGGCAACCCAGTATGGTGACCAAGCTAAGAGGAAGACTGCTGCTCAGCACAGGGAAGAGTGAAAAAATCTGTTTCCTTTCCGAGGTGGGAGGTAAAGATTTTCAGGTTATTATTCTATTAACAATATTCCACAAGGATAAAAGTTTCTTGTGTATATGTTTAGTTCTTTGTATTTTTCCTACTTGGGTATTATCTATTTTCACTTTTCTCTAGTAGTGGGTGTAGCCCAGGAATAATGGTACAAAAATATAAATAAAATCTAAAATAGGTGTAAATAAAAGAAGTAATACACATTTCTATTAAAAAGTTGTAACATTTGTTAGTTGCAAAAAGAATAAAACTCTTATTTTGAGACCACTGACCTATAGACCTTCTTGTGAGAAAGAGATAAACATAATTTTAGTGTCTCCATAAGTTTTTAAATTAATTCTATGAAGTACAGGAAACTACATACACAGATTTTAAATTGTTCATAATTCTTGACTAGAAACTTTCAGGCTTCGTCTATTGAAAAAAAATCAAAAGGATTAAAACTGCAAAGTATTACATTCAGAAATAATTAATCAATTAACTTCTAATAAAGCTTGACTAATGAAAAGCATTCACTGGGTGTTTTTAAAAGAAGCTCTTTCAAGTTTCTTTTTAATTACTGTATTTAAAATGTGATCTGGATTTTCACTCAATATCATATAATTTACTACTACTACTTTGGAATAATTCCATAATAAAATGATTGATGACAACAGCAAATTATTAATAATGACACATTATATTTTCTGGCTCCTAGGAGATACAAGCACTTTATTACAGATTTCATTGCCTTCCCCAGTATTAGGAGGCAGACAGTATGAGAGCATGGTAAACTTTTTTTGAGAATTTAAAACACAAAAGCCATGTCAAATAATATTTACATGTTTCTGTATCCATGAATATGAATGTTACCTCACAAATGTGGGATATTTCTTCTACACAAATGTTTCATTTATGTGCCTACTCTAAACCAAAGGGATCTGTCAAAAAGAGAAAGATTCACAGTTTCTCATACACGCCCGTAATTACCAACTTTATCCTTACTTTGTTTAATTTCTCTGACTTCCAGAAATGTACAATATGAATTTAAAATGATAGCAATTCATTGTGACTTCACAATTTTCTTTCACTTAAATTTGGGAGCTTGGAAATTATTGGCATAATTAAAAAATACCCAGTGGGAGAAACTCCCGTGGCAATATTTAGCAATACTTGTCTCAAGGTCCAGACTCCTGTAGCTTATTAGAATAGAGTTGGGTCTGGAATTTGGATTTCCTGAAGTCTAGGCTTGAGTTTATATGCTAAGTTTGTGAAGCATACAGTTGCAGTATTTCTACCTACTCTCATTGGAATATGTTGCAAAGTATTGTAGTTATAAAGACTCTTTTAAAGAAGACCAATTTAAAAGAAGTAGAGTGTATACATGCAGTCATTCTGTNCTAAGTTTGTGAAGCATACAGTTGCAGTATTTCTACCTACTCTCATTGGAATATGTTGCAAAGTACTGTAGTTATAAAGACTCTTTTAAAGAAGACCAATTTAAAAGAAGTAGAGTGTATACATGCAGTCATTCTGTAAGTTTAAAAATAAGTCTCAAGCTGAAATTTTATTGTATATTCTTATGGTACATAATGAGCAACATACCTGCCCCAGGCTGCCTCATTTGTGGATGCTTTATTAACTGGAACACAGGAAGAGTCAATGATGGTTGATTTATTCATCTGATAACAGAAACCGCAGTCTGGATCCAACATACATTCGTTACAGTAACTGTAAAATGAGACGAGTTGTAGTCATGTTAACAGAGACAATGATGCTCAGCACACACTGTATTCTATGGGCTCCCCTGCATTTTCCACGCTACTCTGCAGTAGGCTTGGGGCCATGTGACTCCATTTGGCTCTGGCAAATAACTTGTGATAAGGCAGGTGAGAACTCGCTGATTTCTTCCATCTCTCCCTATTCTGGATGCAGCAACTTTGGAAATCACTTTGAAATGGAGGTGGACTGGATGTGCAATATTGTATGTACAAGAACTCCAGGCTGCCGACAGCAAATATACTTTTGCTTTCCTAAGCCACTGAGATTTGTTACCAGAGCACAGACTGGTCCATTTTGAACCAGCTACCTGGTTCCAAACTGCACCAAAGCCTTCACTTCTCTTAAATGTTTCCATCATGTACCAAATCTTTCTAAAAATGGAATTTTTTCCTAATATAGACCATGAAATAGAAAATTCAAAGAATGAAAAAAATTACATTGAGAGCAAGAAGTTAAAAATAAAAATGCCACCACTGTAAGAATGGTCAGAGTTAACATCCTGGGAGATACTTGTACTTTTAATAAATATATACTGAAAATCAACCTTGTTGTATGCTTAATTAAAAGAAGTTGTAACCTTTAAAAACTGCATAAATTTTTCTGAAAAAGAAAAAAGGTTGGTATAGGTGAAAAGGCTAACTTTTCCCATCTACTGGTTCGATTACAGAGCCATTACCAACTAATCGTTGCTCACCTAACAGCAATATCCTAACTTGAGGAAAATTTTAAAGAGGCAAAATCCTTCAGAGGGCAGGATTTTCCAACATAAGCCAACAGTATGCTTGTAGAATGAGTTTGCTCACTGTCACACTATTTGCCAGACAAACCTGGGACACTTTATACACAGTAGGCACATATAAGGTCTGGAGACCCTAAGATGAATAAATTAAAGTTCCTGCTCTGCTCCTTGGTACATAAAAGGCAAGGATAAGAAATAGCTATACCTGCTGATAATGATGATATGATAGAAAACAGAAATAAGGGCAGAGACCTGATTATTTGCCTGTAAGAATGGGGAATAATTTCAGAGATGATATTTCAGCTGGATCATAAGAGAAATTACTGGGGAAAGAATTAGAGAGAAGAGTATTTCGGGGAGCAATTTATTACATAATTAAAGATAAGTCAGTACAGACTTATTAAATATCTACTTTGTACAAATAATTACACAGTGGGGTGTGGGAGAGAAACAGGGTAAGAACTAATGCAAGCTATCTGAAAAAGACACGAATCATCAAAATCATAATACTTCTTTGATGCATTTAGCTAAATGGAAAAGACAGGCATTGTTTAAAAATTAGACACTGCCATTCGGTCTGTAGATCTTTACAACTAGTTTATTTTTAATGAGACTTTCAGTTCAGTTCAGTTCAGTCACTCAGTCGTGTCCAACTCTTTGCAACCCCATGAATCACAGCACGCCAGGTCTCCCTGTCCATCACCAACTCCCGGAGTTCACTCAGACTCACGTCCATTGGGTTGGTGGTGCCATCTAGCCATCTCATCCTCTGTCTCCCCCTTCTCCTCCTGCCCCTAATCCCTCCCAGCATCAGGGTCTTTTCCAATGAGTCAACTCTTCTCATGAGGTGGCCAAAGTATTAGAGTTTCAGTTGTTCCAATGAACACCCAGGACTGATCTCCTTTAGGATGGACTGGTTGGATCTCCTTGCAGTCCAAGGGACTCTCAAGAGTCTTCTCCAACACCACAGTTCAAAAGCATCAATTTTTCGGTGCTCAGCTTTCTTCATAGTCCAACTCTCACATCCATACANTAATCCCTCCCAGCATCAGGGTCTTTTCCAATGAGTCAACTCTTCTCATGAGGTGGCCAAAGTATTAGAGTTTCAGTCGTTCCAATGAACACCCAGGACTGATCTCCTTTAGGATGGACTGGTTGGATCTCCTTGTAGTCCAAGGGACTCTCAAGAGTCTTCTCCAACACCACAGTTCAAAAGCATCAATTTTTCGGTGCTCAGCTTTCTTCATAGTCCAACTCTCACATCCATACATGACCACTGGAAATACTATAGCCTTGACTAGACGGACCTTTGTTGGCCAGGTAATATCTCTGCTTTTCAATATACTATCTAGGTTGGTCATAACTTTTCTTCCAAGGAGTAAGCGTCTTTTAATTTCATGGCTGCAATCACCATCTGCAGTGATTTTGGAGCCCCAAAAAATAAAGTCTGACACTGTTTCAGCCATGTACTAAAAGCAAAAAAGAAAAAAAAAGAGGTCTCTTAAAGCCTACCAAAATATCAATATACTTTAGAAATGTGATACAGTATTGTGAACCTAAAATTGTCCACACTTATGATAAACAGAGTAAAACAGAAACCATGAGAAGTACTCTGAACTTCTGGCTTTAAGAACTAGACTATGCAAATTTGGAAGGGAAGATCATTCCTACTAGTATTTTGTTCATTTATTTTGCCCATATGAAGTAGAATTAAAACCCCTGATGGTTTCAGTGGCTTTAAATGATAATTATTTGGGAAATGTAAATTCACCCATTTGTAGAGAAATGACTATTTAAATTTTTTGAAAAATACTTTTTTCCCATAAAAGGCCAAAAACCAGTTACGTACTGCATGTGCATGTCAGACATATGAGGTATTATCCCTAATGCTTCACCTCCTCCATCACCTGTTCAAACATCAACTCTGACCACAACCTCCTATTATTCTATCTTCCTTACTAAATGATTTCTGCTATGCCATGATCATTTATTTAACAAATACAATATACTACACTTACTCTGTGCTAGGCACTATTCCAGGAGTTGGGACTTGTTAGTGAATAAAAATGATGTTGATTTGTATACTAGACCTCATGACAACCTCCAGTTAATTGATTTGCTCCCTATTCATTAGCTTTTTCCTTTCTTTCTCCTTTTGATTTTTTAAAAAACTTTATTGGTGTATAGATGGTTTACAATTTGTGTGGGTTTCTGGTGTACAGGAAAATGACTCAGTTATACATACACATATATTCTATAAGCCATTAGAGTATTGAATAGAGTTCATTGTGCTGTAAGTAGGCCTTTACTAATTATTTATTTTATATACGGTAGTGTGCATATGTCAACCCCAATCTCCCAACTTATCCTTTTTCCCCTTATGAGAGGGGTGATTTTTATTGTATTAAAATTTTTTTCACATGTATACCATTTTTTAAAATAGTAAAATATGTTTATCTGTTTTCACAATCAATAGCTAGACTAAAAATAAAAGATAATTACAACTGCAAGCCATATGGGAACATGATTCAGTCAGTTCAGTTCAGTTCAGTCGCTCAGTCGTGTTCGACTCTTTGCGACCCCGTGAATCACGCCAGGCCTCCCTGTTCATCACCATCTCCCGGAGTTCACTCAGACTCACGTCCATCGAGTCCGTGATGCCATCCAGCCATCTCATCCTCGGTCGTCCCCTTCTCCTCCTGCCCCCAATCCCTCCCAGCATCAGAGTCTTTTCCAATGAGTCAACTCTTCACATGAGGTGGCCAAAGTACTGGAATTTCAGCTTTAGCATCATTCCTTCCAAAGAAATCCCAGGGTTGATCCTTCAGAATGGACTGGTTGGATCTCCTTGCAGTCCAAGGGACTCTCAAGAGTCTTCTCCAACACCACAGTTCAAAAGCATCGATTCTTCGGCACTCAGCTTTCTTCACAGTCCANAAGTACTGGAGTTTCAGCTTTAGCATCATTCCTTCCAAAGAAATCCCAGGGTTGATCCTTCAGAATGGACTGGTTGGATCTCCTTGCAGTCCAAGGGACTCTCAAGAGTCTTCTCCAACACCACAGTTCAAAAGCATCGATTCTTCGGCACTCAGCTTTCTTCACAGTCCAACTTTCACATCCATACATGACCACAGGAAAAACCATAGCCTTGACTAGGCGGACCTTAGTCGGTAAAGTAATGTCTCCGCTTTTGAATATACTATCCAGGTTGGTCATAACTTTTCTTCCAAGGAGTAAGCGTCTTCTCATCAATATAAAATAATTACATACAGTTTGGGAGGGTCAAGCAGAGTGATGTGGTGAGTCGAAATACATACACACATGTTTTCATCTGCCCAGCCAGTGTATGTCTTTTGGTTGATACATTTAATCCATTTAAATTTCAGAGGAAATTATCAATAGTTATGATCTTATACCATTTTTCTAATTGTTTTGGGTTTATTTTCTGTTGGTATTTTCCTTCTCTTGTGTTTCCTGCCTAGAGAAATTCCTTTAGCATTTGTTGTAAAGCTGGTTTTGTGGTGCTGAATTCTCTTAACTTTTGCTTGTTTGGAAAGCTTTTGATTGCTCCATCAAATCTGAATGAGAGTCTTGCTGGGTAGAGTATTTTTGACTGTAGGTTCTTCCCTTTCATTACTTTAAATATTTTGTGTCATTTCCTTCTGGCTTATACAGTTTTTGTTGAGAAATCAGCTGGTAGCCTGATGAAAATTCCCTTTTATGTTATTTGTCACTTTTCCCTTGTTACTTTTATTATTTTATCCTTGTCTTTAATTTTTGTCAGTTGATTACTATGTGTCCTTTATCTATATTCTGTTCTGTGGCAGTGATTTCCACCATTCTGACCTCCAGGTCACACTTCTGCCTCAGTTACTCTGCTATTGGTCCCATCTCTTGTATTATTCACTTCTCTTTGTCTGTTCTTTAGTTCCTGTAGGTCTTTGGTAAACATTTCTTGCACCTTCTCCATTGTTTCCCAAGATCCTGGATCACCTTCACTATCATTATTCTGAATTCTTTATCTAGAAGGTTGCCTACTTCCATTTCATTTAGCTGTTTTTCTAGGGTTTTATCTTTTTCCCTTCATCTGGGACATAATTTTCTGCTTTTTCATCCTGATTTACTTTCTGTAATATCTTTTTTGTTACTGTGGGACTGTGGTTCTTCTTGCTTCTTCTCTCTGTCCTCTGGTGGAGGAGGCTAAGAGGCTTGTGTAAGCTTCCTGATGGGATGGACTGGCAAAGGGAAAAACTAGGTCTTGCTCTAGCAAGTAGGGCATTACTCAGTAAAACTTTAATCCAATAATACATTGATGGCTGGGTTTGCATTCCCTTCTGGTACTTGTTTGGCTTGAGGGGACCCAGTTCTGGGGTCTGTGGGGTCTATGGTAGGGTTAACAGCAAACTCTAAGAGGGTTTACACCAAGGGAGACCTTCCTGGGCTGTTGCTGCAAATGGCCCTGTGCCTGTGGTGAGGTCTTGCCAACCCACACCTCCACAGGAGACCCTCCAACACTTGCAGGTAGTTTTGGTTCAGTCTCCTGTGGATCACTGCTCCTTTCCTCTGAGTCTTGGTGCACACAAGATTCTGTTTGTACCCTCCAAGACAGGAGTCTGTTTCCCCCAGTCCTGTGGAAGTCCTATAGTCAAATCCCACGGGTCTTCAAGGTCAGATTTGCTGGGGACTCCCAGTCCCATTGTTGGATCCCCAGGCTGGGAACCCTGANTTGACTAGGCGGACCTTAGTCGGTAAAGTAATGTCTCCGCTTTTGAATATACTATCCAGGTTGGTCATAACTTTTCTTCCAAGGAGTAAGCGTCTTCTCATCAATATAAAATAATTACATACAGTTTGGGAGGGTCAAGCAGAGTGATGTGGTGAGTCGAAATACATACACACATGTTTTCATCTGCCCAGCCAGTGTATGTCTTTTGGTTGATACATTTAATCCATTTAAATTTCAGAGGAAATTATCAATAGTTATGATCTTATACCATTTTTCTAATTGTTTTGGGTTTATTTTCTGTTGGTATTTTCCTTCTCTTGTGTTTCCTGCCTAGAGAAATTCCTTTAGCATTTGTTGTAAAGCTGGTTTTGTGGTGCTGAATTCTCTTAACTTTTGCTTGTTTGGAAAGCTTTTGATTGCTCCATCAAATCTGAATGAGAGTCTTGCTGGGTAGAGTATTTTTGACTGTAGGTTCTTCCCTTTCATTACTTTAAATATTTTGTGTCATTTCCTTCTGGCTTATACAGTTTTTGTTGAGAAATCAGCTAGTAGCCTGATGAAAATTCCCTTTTATGTTATTTGTCACTTTTCCCTTGTTACTTTTATTATTTTATCCTTGTCTTTAATTTTTGTCAGTTTGAGTACTATGTGTCCTTTATCTATATTCTGTTCTGTGGCAGTGATTTCCACCATTCTGACCTCCAGGTCACACTTCTGCCTCAGTTACTCTGCTATTGGTCCCATCTCTTGTATTATTCACTTCTCTTTGTTTGTTCTTTAGTTCCTGTAGGTCTTTGGTAAACATTTCTTGCACCTTCTCCATTGTTTCCCAAGATCCTGGATCACCTTCACTATCATTATTCTGAATTCTTTATCTAGAAGGTTGCCTACTTCCATTTCATTTAGCTGTTTTTCTAGGGTTTTATCTTTTCCCTTCATCTGGGACATAATTTTCTGCTTTTTCATTCTGATTTACTTTCTGTAATATCTTTTTTGTTACTGTGGGTCTGTGGTTCTTCTTGCTTCTTCTCTCTGTCCTCTGGTGGAGGAGGCTAAGAGGCTTGTGTAAGCTTCCTGATGGGATGGACTGGCAAAGGGAAAAACTAGGTCTTGCTCTAGCAAGTAGGGCATTACTCAGTAAAACTTTAATCCAATAATACATTGATGGCTGGGTTTGCATTCCCTTCTGGTACTTGTTTGGCTTGAGGGGACCCAGTTCTGGGGTCTGTGGGGTCTATGGTAGGGTTAACAGCAAACTCTAAGAGGGTTTACACCAAGGGAGACCTTCCTGGGCTGTTGCTGCAAATGGCCCTGTGCCTGTGGTGAGGTCTTGCCAACCCACACCTCCACAGGAGACCCTCCAACACTTGCAGGTAGTTTTGGTTCAGTCTCCTGTGGATCACTGCTCCTTTCCTCTGAGTCTTGGTGCACACAAGATTCTGTTTGTACCCTCCAAGACAGGAGTCTGTTTCCCCCAGTCCTGTGGAAGTCCTATAGTCAAATCCCACGGGTCTTCAAGGTCAGATTTGCTGGGGACTCCCAGTCCCATTGTTGGATCCCCAGGCTGGGAACCCTGATGTGGGGTTCAGAACTGAGAACTTCTTTGGTATTATACTTCTCCAGTTTGTTGGTTACCCACACTGCAGATATGGGATTTGATTTTATCATGATTGTGCCTTTCCTACCATCTTGCTGCGGCTTCTTCTTTGTCTTTGGATATGAGGTATCTTTTTTCGGTAGGTTCCAGAGTCCTCCTGTCAATGGTTATTCAACAGCTAGTTGCGATTTTGGTACTTTTGCAGGAGGAGACAATTGCACATCTTTCTATTCCACCATCTTGAACTGGAAGCAAGCTTTTTTTTCTTTAGTTCTGTCCTTAACTAGTTTATTGCCCATGACTCATCATTTCAATATCCTAAAATTTCTCTGCCTATTTATCTTCTTATCTCACCCATCTAGCTATTATGTTAATGTCAACATTTGCCTTTTCTGTGCCTTTACCTGCATACCCAATGCAACTGAAGGAATTACACAGCATGGAAGATCAGTAGTTCCTCTATAACATACTACCACCAGCCTCAAAAAGATCCTCAACAGCCTAAAATTCTTAATAGTTTTCCCTGGTCAACTCCATTGGAGGACTATTTCAACCATTCAGCACAAAAGCTATTCCTCAGATCTCCAATGATTCATTTATCTTTACTCTCTGCAAAGGAACTCAATTTTTACAGAGAAAACAGATGAAAGTGGTTAAAAATGGGAAATTTATAATCTTATAGCAAACATATAAACCATTCTATTAATACTTTCCTATTTGTAAAGAACTCGTCTGCCAATGCAGGAGAAGCAAGAGACTCAGGTTTGATTGCTGGGTCAGAAGGTCCCCTGGAGGAGAGCATGGCAACCCACTCCAGTATTCCCGTCTGGAGAATCCCTTGGACAGAGGAGCCTGGTGGTTTATAGTCCATAGGTTTGTCTGTCCAGTCAGACACAACTGAAGTGACTCAGAAGGCATGCACACACTCCAGTTACAAAGAGAAGCTGTTCTTCTCAGCTAATGTCAACATCTCTTATCTGGGTTTTCATCCCATTCTATCTCCTCAGGGCATCTCAGACCTGATTATTGTCCCTTTTTTCTCTTAAGACAGTGCTTTAGATTTTTGATTTTGATACCTTTCTCCTTTTAAATGTAGGCATTTATAGCTATAAATTTCTCCCTAAGCACTGCTTTAGCTGCATCCCATATTTGGTGGGGTATGTCTTCCTTTTCACCCATCTCAAATTATTTAGTAATTTTCCTTGTAATTTCTTCTTTGATCCACTGGCAATTGAGGAGTATGCTATTTAATTTTCACATGCTTGTGAATTTCCTAGATTTCTTTGTTAGTTATCTGTGATTTCTAATTTCACGCAATTGTGATCAGAGAACATATTCTGTATGATTTTAATCCTTTTAAAATTTACCTAGGCTCATTTTTCAGCCTAGCATATGACCTATCTTGGAGAATGCTTCTTATACACTTACGCAGAATGTGTTATTCTGTTCTTGGGTGAAGTGTTCGCTCAGTGTCTGTTAGATTTAGATGGTTTATAACCAATATACTAATCTTATAACATTGTAACCCATTACGATGGGTTTCTAACCACTTAACTTCGCCCACATCCTGGAAATGGTCGTTATCTAGAACAGGAGTCAGCAAACTATGGCCTTTGAGACAAATATAAATCAGCCCATTTTAAAAATAAAGTTTACTGAAACATAGCAATGCCCATTTGTTTGCTTATCTATGAACGCATACAACTTAAAGGGCAGAGCTGAGAAGTATAACAGAATCTATATGGCCTGCAAAGCCACAGATACTTGCTGTCTTACTCTTTACAAGAAGTTTGCTGATCCCTGATCTAAACCACACATATAGATTTTTTATTCCTTTCCTTCAAGATTCCTTTCTTATTCCTAGAATAACTGTTCTTTGTCCCAGAGATCTCCCACACTCCTTTCTTCCTGATGCTTCACTGACTTCACAGCTTTGAGTCCTTCTCTGTCCGACTTTCATGTTAAACCACGTTAACCACTAGACCCTGAAGGTTTTTGAATTTAGGTTCTCTTGCCTAAAAACTTTTATGTCTGGTTCTTTCTAACCATCTTTGTTCTTACTTTCTATATCTAAATTGCTCTGCACTGGTGGAGAATTAACATAACCAGGAATACTAGTTAACACTATACATGCACAGTATTCAGGTGGAGCTCGATCTTCACTGCTGCACGGAAATGACTACTTGCTCTCAATCCCACAACTGATATCCCAAATGCCCACAACTTTCTTCCAATCCTAATCCTTATTCCCTCTTACAAATCTTTTAGATTTATGTCTTTCTTGCTTCCCAGTAAAAACTAAAGGGATTAGGAATAAACTTTTCAACTTTAAATTCAGACTGAACAAAGATATCTATAGCCACAGCTATCCTCACCTCTTTTCCTCCAGGCTCTGAAAAAGAATTGTTCGAAGGTCAGAATTCTACTTGAACTGTTAATCTTACTCCCCTTGGCCTTTACTGGGACTGACACTTTATCCCATTGGTTATTGTTTTCTCTTTATACATTCAGTCCTTTCCTAGAACTTACCCCATAGTTTATAAGAGGCTTTCCTATATTAAAAAAGCATGAAAACTATCTTTCTGTACTACTTCACATCAGTTCATAGAGGTCAACCAATTTCATCAATCAGTGTTCAATTTCATCACCATCTCAGGGAGTGGGCCACTGTTTGGGAACTGAGGTAGCTGACTGGTCTGGACTGTAAAGTCTCTCAGACTCCTGGAGGCAGAGTATGATTTGCTACCATTCCCTTATCCTTGACCTGGAATATATATTTTTCATCATATGGACAATCTTATGGCAAAATTCTCCCAAACGTAACATTTCTAACTTGGACTTGACATTTGGAAGATAACACAAAACTTTAAATATCCTGGGCAATCTGCTAATTGACCTTTTACAGAAAGCATCTATCATAACTGTGAGTTTAACAAATAGGATCAGAAAAAAAGGCACAATTTCTAGAAGTGGCTATTTTTTATTCATGATTTGCTCTTTAATGCTTTCTTGAATATGACCTGATAAACTTACATGAAATTTCCTAAATATAAAAGCTTAGAATTTAAATATATTGTTACAAAATCAGTGCTCATAAAAATATTCAAGCATAAATTAAATACATATATATATATATTAAACAGACTTATATCTTAGGCCCTATTTGTCCCCTTTCACAGTAAGATCTGGAGTGAGTCCTAAATTCTGGACTTCAAGTTTTCCATCCCAAGAGCACATGATCTCTAAGAACCCACCTGGCTGCATGACGCTACGTGAAAGGAAAAGACAGAAATGTATATACTCTCGTTCTCAATTCACACAAACTTTACCAGTGTGAAACATGGTAAAGGATTAGGATGCTATAACATCTCACAAATATTTACTCTTACATATTTATTTCAAGGGCAGAGATTGTAAGTGTGCCTTACTTTAAGAAACTGTTTTTTAAAAGGAATTGCTAAATTACATAAAATGGAGATTCCTCTCTTTTAATACAAAATATTTTAAATCTCCTCAAAGTCAATATGTAGTACAGATAATGGGGATGACCTTCATTTTTCCTCTGTGCACACCTGTACTATAGAACGTACAATGTTCTTTATTGACTGGTTTGCAAGGACCCAAGGGAAAAAGCCATGCTTACCAACTCTGCAACTGCAGAACCTCATTGTAGCCTAGATACCCAATGCATGTTTATAGAAATAATCAAATGATGATAGCTCTCTAAATCAAGGCACACTGTAAGTTCATTAATCTGTTTCTTCTCATTAATGAAAAATTTTTTGGAAGGTGGGTAGTTAGGAGTGAATATCTGAAATATTTTGGTAAAGAAATTAAAAGAAAGTAAAACCAATGGTAAAATGGTACTTCAAGCTAAGCCCTGCTTTTAAATTGCCAGAGGCTAAAGCTGCCATTTGCAAACATTTAATCCACAACCCAAATGGAACTGGTTAGCAATTTTGATAACTCACTTGCAGAAATAGAAGCTGCAAGGGCCAATTGCCTTCAAGCCCCAAGAAGAGAGCCATACAAAAAGAGTGCTCTCTTTTGCATAATAGCCTGCAAAATTTCATAGTAAAAGGATATCATAAATGATATTTAAAGAGAAATAGTAGTAGATAATTGTGTTAAGAATGCATGCTATTGTTTTTGACTGTGGACAATTTCAGTTGGGGATATTATACAATAGACAGTGTTATACTACACGATGAAACTGCTGGGGAAACTAGCACAGTGTACTAGAAACTCTACTAGGAGACTGGAAAATATCTAATCCAGACAATAACTACAGTTAGAACCAAAAAGTTCTTTTCTTGCTAGTTTCAAGGAAGGGTTTACTTGTTAATCTGACCTTATTTATTTATTTTTTTTGATGGGAGAAAAATAAGTATGCACATATTTAGAAAAAAAAACTGGTTATAAAAATTTTAAATACTTTCAATTAGAGTAAAAAAAAGCAGAATAAAAGGCAGCTTAGTGTCTAAGCAAGAGAAATGATCTCCTATTTTCATTTAACCTATCGTTTACATATTTCACATGGCATTCAGGCTCTTAACCAAATGTGCCTTCTTCTCTCGCCTGAGACAATCTTTTAATGATTGATTCGGGTTAATTTAGAACATTTCAAGTTTCTACTCTGTGAAGTGAAGTATGAACTTGGCTCTAGAGAAAACAGTTCATTTGTTTTTAAGACCAGGAGCTGACTGTGGTTCAGATCACGAACTCCTTATTGCCAAATTCAGACTTAAATTGAAGAAAGTGGGGAAAACCACTAGACCATTTGGGTATGAACTAATTAAATCCCTTATGATTATATAGTGGAAGTGAGAAATAGATTTAAGGGACTATATCTGATAGACAGTGCCTGATGAACTATACACAGAGATTCGTGACATTGTACAGGAGACAGGGAGCAAGATCATCCCTAAGAAAAAGAAATGCAAAAAAAGCAAAATGGCTGTCTGGGAGGCCTTACAAATAGCTGTGAAAACAGGAGAAGTGAAAAGCAAGGAGAAAAGGAAAGATATACCCATTTGGAAGCAGAGTTCCAATGAATAGCAAGGAGAGATAAGAAAGCCTTCACAGTGATCAGTGCAAAGAAATAGAGGAAAATAATAGAATGGGAAAGACTAGGGATCTCTTCAAGAATCAGACATACCAGGGAAGATTTCATGCGAAGATGGATTCAGTAAAGGACAGATGGTATGGACCTAACTGAACCAGAAGATATTAAGAAGAGGTGGCAAGAATACACAGAAGAACTGTACAAAAAAAATCTTCATGACCCGGATAATCATGATGGTATGATCACTCACCTAGAGCCAGACATCCTGGAAAGTGAAGTCAAATGGGCCTTAGAAAGCATCACCACAAACAAAGCTAGTGGAGGTGATGGAATTCCAGGTGAGCCAATTGCAAATCCTGAAAGATGATGCTGTGAAAGTGCTGCACTCAACATGCCAGCAAATTTGGAAAACTCAGCAGTGGCCACACACTGGAAAAGGTCAGTTTTCATTCCAATTCCAAAGAAAGGCAATGCCAAAGAATGCTCAAACTACTGCACAATTGCATGCATCTCACACACTAGCAAAGTAATGCTCAAAATTCTCCAAGCCAGGCTTTAGCAATTCGTGAACCATTAACTTCCAGATGTTCAAGCTGGTTTTAGAAAAGGCAGAGGAACAGGGATCCAATTGCCAACATCTGCTGGATCATCAAAAAAGCAAGAGAGTTTCAGAAAAACATCTACTTCTGCTTTATTGACTATGCCAAAGCCTTTGAATGTGTGGATCACAGTAAGTGGTGGAAAATTCTGAAAGAGATGGGAATCTCAGACCACTTGACCTGCCTCTTGAGAAATTTGTATGCAGGTCAGGAAGCAACAGTTAGAACTGGACATGGAACAACAGACTGGTTCCAAACAGGAAAAGGAGTACGTCAAGGCTGTATATAGTCACCCTGCTTATTTAACTTATATGCTGAGTACATCATGAGAAACACTGGGCTGGATGAAGCACAAGCTGGAATCAAGACTGCTGGGAGAAATATCAATAACCTCAGATATGCAAATGACACCACCCTTATGGCAGAAAGTGAAGAAGAACTAAAGAGTCTCTTGATGAATGTGAAAGAGGAGAGTAAAAATGTTGGCTTAAGCTCAACATTCAGAAAACGAAGATCATGGCATCTGGTCCCATCACTTCATGGGAAATAGATGGGAAAACAGTGGAAACAGTGGCTGACTTTATTTTGGGGGGTTCCAAAATCACTTCAGATGGTGACTGCAGCCATGAAATTCAAAGATGCTTACTCTTTGGAAGGAAAGTTATAACCAATCTAGATAGCATATTCAAAAGCAGAGACATTACTTTGTCAACAAAGGTCCGTCTAGTCAAGGCTATATTTTTCCAGTAGTCATGTAAGGATGTGACAGATGGACTGTAAAGAAAGCTGAGCACTGAAGAATTGATGCTTTTGAACTTTGGTGTTGGAGAAGACTCTTGAGAATCTCTTGGACTGTTAGGAAATCCAACCAGTCCATCCTAAAGGAGATCAGTCCTGGGTGTTTATTGGAAGGACTGATGTTGAAGCTGAAACTCAAATACTTTGGCCACCTAATATGAAGAGCTGACTCATTNAATAGAATGGGAAAGACTAGGGATCTCTTCAAGAATCAGACATACCAGGGAAGATTTCATGCGAAGATGGATTCAGTAAAGGACAGATGGTATGGACCTAACTGAACCAGAAGATATTAAGAAGAGGTGGCAAGAATACACAGAAGAACTGTACAAAAAAAATCTTCATGACCCGGATAATCATGATGGTATGATCACTCACCTAGAGCCAGACATCCTGGAAAGTGAAGTCAAATGGGCCTTAGAAAGCATCACCACAAACAAAGCTAGTGGAGGTGATGGAATTCCAGGTGAGCCAATTGCAAATCCTGAAAGATGATGCTGTGAAAGTGCTGCACTCAACATGCCAGCAAATTTGGAAAACTCAGCAGTGGCCACACACTGGAAAAGGTCAGTTTTCATTCCAATTCCAAAGAAAGGCAATGCCAAAGAATGCTCAAACTACTGCACAATTGCATGCATCTCACACACTAGCAAAGTAATGCTCAAAATTCTCCAAGCCAGGCTTTAGCAATTCGTGAACCATTAACTTCCAGATGTTCAAGCTGGTTTTAGAAAAGGCAGAGGAACAGGGATCCAATTGCCAACATCTGCTGGATCGTCAAAAAAGCAAGAGAGTTTCAGAAAAACATCTACTTCTGCTTTATTGACTATGCCAAAGCCTTTGAATGTGTGGATCACAGTAAGTGGTGGAAAATTCTGAAAGAGATGGGAATCTCAGACCACTTGACCTGCCTCTTGAGAAATTTGTATGCAGGTCAGGAAGCAACAGTTAGAACTGGACATGGAACAACAGACTGGTTCCAAACAGGAAAAGGAGTACGTCAAGGCTGTATATAGTCACCCTGCTTATTTAACTTATATGCTGAGTACATCATGAGAAACACTGGGCTGGATGAAGCACAAGCTGGAATCAAGACTGCTGGGAGAAATATCAATAACCTCAGATATGCAAATGACACCACCCTTATGGCAGAAAGTGAAGAAGAACTAAAGAGTCTCTTGATGAATGTGAAAGAGGAGAGTAAAAATGTTGGCTTAAGCTCAACATTCAGAAAACGAAGATCATGGCATCTGGTCCCATCACTTCATGGGAAATAGATGGGAAAACAGTGGAAACAGTGGCTGACTTTATTTTGGGGGGTTCCAAAATCACTTCAGATGGTGACTGCAGCCATGAAATTCAAAGATGCTTACTCTTTGGAAGGAAAGTTATAACCAATCTAGATAGCATATTCAAAAGCAGAGACATTACTTTGTCAACAAAGGTCCGTCTAGTCAAGGCTATATTTTTCCAGTAGTCATGTAAGGATGTGACAGATGGACTGTAAAGAAAGCTGAGCACTGAAGAATTGATGCTTTTGAACTTTGGTGTTGGAGAAGACTCTTGAGAATCTCTTGGACTGTTAGGAAATCCAACCAGTCCATCCTAAAGGAGATCAGTCCTGGGTGTTTATTGGAAGGACTGATGTTGAAGCTGAAACTCCAATACTTTGGCCACCTAATATGAAGAGCTGACTCATTTGAAAAGACCCTGATGGTGGGAAAGATTGAGTGCAGGAGGAGAAGGGGATGACAGAGGATGAGATGGTTGGATGGCATCACTGACTCAATGGACATGAGTCTGGGTAAACTCCAAGAGTTGGTGATGGTCAGGGAGGCCTGGCGTGCTACAGTCCATCGGGTCACAAAGACTCAGACACGACTGAGCTACTGATCTGAATATCTCATTAAATCCAATGAAACAGAACATTTAGAATAGTGGTCTTAAAATGCCTGTCTTGGCATGGCTTACATTAAAAAAAAAAAATCAGTTGTGGTAAATGCAAATGCCAGGATAATCTGTTGCCAAAGGTCAACTTTCATTCTCTGTGGGTAACTGCTTACTCATTCACTCCTCATGCATTTAATACTTCATTTTATATAATTATATCACTCTTTCCCAAACAGCTCTTCTAAACTTTCTCTACTCTTTACTACGCTCTCCTCATTCCTAACTGGCCCACTGTCTGCAGGTAGGCAACTTGGAACCCAACAGCTTGCCTTGTTTGTGGCCCTCTGCAGGACCAGATTTCTACATGAGTATTGTGACGAGAACTCCAGGACATCTGCCTTCTTCCTCAATCTAAGTGTGGATGTCAAGGAACTCCCTCTCTCAATTTTGACTGTGAAAGTAGGGAACTTGTGATAATTTGTTGTTTTTTTTTAAATAAGAAATTCTGGGGGACTTTAAATGGTTGGAAATTCATTTAAAAGGATAGGGACTACTGGTGCTTATTTTATAGAGCAAGTCATGCCTCAGTTCATTTCAGTTCAGTAGAGTTGCTCAGTCGTGTCTGACTCTTTGTGACCCCATGATCTGCAGCACACCAGGCTTCCCTGTCCATCATCAGCTCCCAGAATTCACCCAAACTCATGTCCATCGAGTACATGATGCCATCCAGCCATCTCATTTTCTATCGTCCCCTTCTTCTCCTGCCCCCAATCCCTCCCAGCATCAGAGTCTTTTCCAATGAGTCAACTCTTCACATGAG
>SJYX01014208.1:132396-197343 GCA_006410675.1 Oreotragus oreotragus | reverse complement strand
TGATGCTGGGAGGGATTGGGGGCAGGAGGAGAAGGGGACGACCGAGGATGGGATGGCTGGATGGCATCAGGGACTCAATGGACGTGAGTCTGAGTGAACTCCGGGAGATGGTGATGGACAGGGAGGCCTGGCGTGCTGCGATTCATGGGGTCGCAAAGAGTCAGACACGACTGAGCGACTGAACTGACCTGACAAGTGGTTATAAATAATTTCTAGATTAAAAATTTGAAATGGGAATCAGTTCTGAGCTAATTAACTTTTACTGTTTGCAGTATAAAATTTGAATTTTGAGTATACACTACCTGAATTCTTTTTGAGTGAACAGTTTTACTGATTTTCATATATTTTCCTTGGTGGTGGTGGTGGTGGTTTAGTCTTTAAGTCGTGTCCAACTCTTGTGACCCCAACTCTTGTGACCCCAGGCTCCTCTGTCCATGGGATTTCCCAGGCAAGAAAACTGGACTTGGTTGTCATTTCTTTCTCCAGGGGATGTTCCCAATCCAGGTATCAAACCCACGTCTCCTAGACTGCAGGCAGATTCTTTATTAATGAGCCACCAGGGAAGCTGCATATTTTCCTTAGGTTAACACAAAAAAATGTGTTGTTTTAAAATGATCATATTTTTTTTAAAATCCATCTATGCAAACACTTCTTAAAACTTCTTCCACTTGGGGGACTCATTTTTGTCTGGTCATTTGCTTTGATAATTGACAATTCTATTTTACATATTACCCAAGTGTTTCCTTATGCAGCAAGAAAAAAACTTGGTGACCAAGTCTGTGTTACATTTTTCATCAAATGCTACAACACCTGGCACTAAGCTTATCACACTGGAAGTGCCTCACACAGAAAAAATAAAACTAAAAGGCCAAATACATTTTGGCTTATATGGCTTTGCTTATGCTTTGGCCCCCTGATACGAATAACTGACTCCTTGGAAAAGACCCTGATGCTGAGAAAGATTGAAGGCGGGAGAAAGGGACGACAGAGGATGAGATGGTTGGATGGCATCACCAACTCAATGGACATGAGTTTAAGTAAGCTCCGGGAGTTGGTGATGGACAGGGAAAGCCTGGCATGCTGCATTCGATGGGGTCACTGAGTCAGATACGGCTGAGCAATTGAACTATCACTAGCTCTTCCATGGTGGTTTGGATGACTTCTTGATTTTCATAGGAAATAGGTATGTTTGAAAGTGAGGGACAAAGTGAGTTTTATTTGGAGAGTGAGAGAAACAATCAGCCCTGGAGCCCCTGAATAATGCTTTATTTGGAAGCTGCACTGCTTGATGAAGATGAAATGAGGTGGTCTGGAAGTCATCTCCCTGGGCATCATTATGTCCTTTGACACCTGCAACTTGTCTGTGATCATGTGCTCTTCAAACTAGACCATGGCTCACTGACAGCATTTTACAAAATACAAAGAATTCAAAGTGGATGAAACCAATAGGAACCAGTAAAGTGATGTCAGGGGTGAGTCAAAATATTAATATCAACACACAGTGATTCTTCTTCTCTAAGGAAAATATCCAGATTCCCACATATCATACATTTCTATAACTAAAGAAGGAAAATAAAAAGAGAATAGCTCTCATGGTCATTTTTTCCCCCTCTCATCTAAGTGCATAGGTATAGTCCAATTTGCCCAATTTGGCATTTCTTTTTGAGTGCATCTCATCTCTTCACTTTTTTTTTTCATTTATTTATCTGTGTAACAGAGGTCTAAAATACAACATGTACCCCAAACCAACAAAACAAAGTAAAAACTACAATTAAACTTGCATCAGATACTCACACTAAAAACTATGTGGTTAAGATCACTCTGCTGTAAGGAAATCAAAGGTGTTGAATCATTTAAAACACTTTAGAATGATTTTCCTTTATCTTAAGCACTTGCTTTTACATCAAAGATATTCTATGATGATCATTCAAAAAAGCAGAAAAAGAATTCTCTGAGTTGAGCAAATACATGTAAATGAAAATAGATGAACAAGATAAAAATAAATCTTCTGTAAGTCCCAAATAGACTACCACTCACAAAACTGGTTTCTCACAGGAAGTATCTTAATTACACTATATGAGTGAAAATACACCAACATAGGTAGTCTTAGATTTACTGGCTTTTGATCATCAGGAATTACTGTCCACTTTCCAAAGAGTGTGTAACACTTGTCCGCATAGTAGGACCATCCCGCTGTTTAACTAGTGAACTTCAGAATGAAGAGTGCAGTGACTAAGAGCTGGGTTCTTAGTTAAAGCTAGTTTTACTGTCTGCTAAGCCAAAAACTTCTTCACTTAACTTATTTAAACCTCAGTGTCACTAGTATAATGGGGGAAATAATAATGTCAACTATAAATTGGCACTTCCCATGCCACTGGCACCTGTCATCTACCTCTACAAGGATGAAGTCATGTGCTGCTACAGTTGCTGACTTTCAACAGTCCCCTGAAAGGAGCTCAGGGTTGAGAGCAGAAATAGGGCACTCTGTGCTCAGAGGAAAACCTGGCAGACTAGGTCTTCAGATGGACATTTTCAGGGGTCAACTTTATGAGCCCAATTCTTGTACCTTCTCATATTTAGAAAGGCACCAAAATCCTTCATGGTGACGACTGCTCCTCGTGACTAGCAGAAACCTCCTGCAAAAACATATGTGCGTGATGTACATGTGCTCCACCTTCATCAGATCACATGTATACCTATTTCTCTGGAGCAGTTGCTCAGAGCTATCTGAAATGCTGTCTCCTGGCCTATAGTCCTCATTTTGCCCCAAATAAATCTTGACTCATGACTCTCACATCATGTACTTTTGAAACTGCCAACAGCATCTATCCCAGTTTTGCTGAAGGATAAAAAAGAATCCATGTAAGCCTCTTGGCACAGCAGTTGGCATAGAGACTATATGATAAATGGTAGCTGCCATGATATTCCTTTTAATAAATGAGCAAACCACTCATTTATTGAAATCACTTATTTTGAATAAACATAACAAAGAGGAGCTATTTTACTGGTTCACAAGGCCAAAAGAATGATAATAAATGAAGAAACTCTACTGATTCTCCCTTGCAAAACTAGAGGTACATTATCTAAGATGGCCATATTTCTTGCTACCTGCAAAGCTGACCTTACACTTCTAGTCAGTATAAAGAGAACTAACTTTAAAAAAGTAAGTAGGTAGACCCCTATGTAATCAATTAAATCATCCTCCCTGCTGTCAAACAACACCACTTATACATGTCCCATAAAGTTAACTCTAGCACTGTTGTGTCAAAGACTGCTAGTATTCTACCCCTAGATTCCGTGTTTGCTTTCTCCTTTGTAAGATAATTCTGATTTTTAACTGGAACACTGTGCCTCCTACCCCTTCCTCCCAAACCACTGAATGGAATTTCCCATTCTTTACTGAAACTAGCTATGATAGTTTCATGGGACTGATTCTGATCTGTGAGAAGTACTGTATGAGATTCCGGGAAGACTTTGATTCCAAGCAAGCTGATTCAGCCAGGAAGCATTGCTGCTTCTACATTTCCTTCTCCTGGCCTGTGTCACAGACGTGACTGCAAGGACCTTGCTCACAAACTTGTGAAGAATACTTACAGGAGTACAGCAAACAGATAGGTGCCTGGATCCCGGATGACAAACTCCTTACTTTTGAATTTATCTTACTTGAGCAAGAGAAAAACTCCTTTCTTGTTTAAGACAGTTATTTTGGGTTCTTCTGTTATCCACAGCCAAACACAATTCTTAACTGATAGAAATTTATTCAAATGCTTAAAACATACTTTTGCTAAGTTCCATACATATTCTGAAATATCAGTTTCTACCCAAGTCTCTCTGAAAAGATGAAACTGTAAAATGGATTCAAAATGAAAATTAAAAAGTCATTTCAAGATACTGCCAATTCCTGACAAGGGTCTATATCTTGTGCTTTTTTTCCCCCCCTAACAGCTGGCATAACACTTGGTAAATGGCAGTAATAGAGACCAGATGGAACGATAAAAAGTAGGGAAAAAGAAATCCCTAGCAGTATCTCTGCATACCTATGATTGCAAGTTTGTAATTCTGGATCTCCTTGGTGATGCAGTCAATCCAGGGGTGAATGGGGTATTTACCAAGCCTGCTGGTTCCCTCAAGTTATTTAAATAACTTGAAAGTAACTTGAAAATAACATGAGAGGTGACTTAAAAGTCTCAAAGAGTTAGTGCTTCACCCAGTTAGTAACATTCACCCCAGAATGACTGAGCCTCTGTGGCTGGCCTCTCATCTGTAAGACTAGGGTTCCATGACTTTGAGGGCTCCAGCTGATCCTGGTTATTTTGCTTTCTGATCCCATTTTTTGAGTGTTCATGAGCACATATATTTTACCTCAGCACTTCTCTGATGGAGATGGCTAATTATTCTTTTGTGACTCTTCTTTATATGGTAATAGAGCAATTAAGCTTCTTTTTTTAGTGCTAAAATTTTTGTTGCTCCAATTTCTCTCTGACAGAATAATTATCATGTGTGTCTCTCATGAAGCCTCAAAGACTCATTTATTTGAGTCTCACTTACAGGTAAATTTCTTACCTTTTTCTAGTGTATGTTCAATTTGTTGTCTCTATCTTTTACTACTTTAGTCTTCAAAGATCTTGCAGATCCTAAATTACTTCCAGAATTATATGGCCATGACACTTTTCTCTTTCCTGGTTAGATTTCAAAGTTCTAATTACTTTAAAAAAATATTCTCTCAGAAGGGCATTTTTCTCCTATTTTGTTATTCATATATATAATTCATTCAGATATGACAGTTGATATATATAAATTTACTTTAGTCTCTTTCATTTAAAATGGTTAGATTCTTATCTTTCCATTTTCCTTAATAACTCAGTTCAAACTGATTTTATCCTGACTAAACAAACAAGTGATAAAATCTCAGTGGAAGTATCTAATCAAATGGAAATGAAGCATTATCTGTGTTATCCATTTGAATATCTGTGTTATCCATTTGAATGCAGAGTTCCAACGAATAGCAAGGAGAGATACAAAAGCCTTCCTCAGAGATCAATGCAAAGAAATAGAGGAAAACAATAGAATGGGAGAGTCTAGAGATCTCTTCAAGAAAATTAGAGATTCCAAGGGAATAGTTCATGCAAAGATGGGCAAAATAAAGCACAGAAACTGTGTGACCTAACAGAAGCAGAAGANATGGGAAAGACTAGAGATCTCTTCAAGAAAATTAGAGATACCAAGGGAACATTTCATGCAAAGATTGGCAATATAAAGAACAAAAATGGTATGGACCTAACAGAAGAAGAAGATAGTAAGAAGAGGTGGCAAGAATACACAGAACTTCTTCATGTCTTCATGACCCACGTAACCACGATGGTGTGATCACTCACCTAGAGGCAGACATCCTGGTATGCGAAGTCAAGTGGGCCTTAGGAAATATCACTACAAAAAAAGCTAGTGGAGGTTATGGAATTCCAGTTGACCTATTTCAAATCCTAAAAGATGACGCTATGAAAGTGCTACACTCAATATGCCAGCAAATTTGGAAAACTTAGCAGTGGCCATAGGACTATAAAAGGTCAGTTTTCATTCCAATCCCAAAGAAAGGCAAAGTCAAAGAATGTTCAAACTACTACACAATTGCACTAATCTCACACGCTAGTAAAGTAATGCTCAAAATTCTCCAAGCCAGGCTTCAACAGTACATGCACTGTGAACTTCCAGATATTCAAGCTGGATTTAGAAAAGGCAAAGGAACCAGAGATCAAATTGCCAACATCTGTTGGATCATCAACAAAGTAAGAGAGTTCCAGAAAAACATCTACTCTGCTTTATTGACTATGACANATATTCAAGCTGGATTTAGAAAAGGCAAAGGAACCAGAGATCAAATTGCCAACATCTGTTGGATCATCAACAAAGTAAGAGAGTTCCAGAAAAACATCTACTCTGCTTTATTGACTATGACAAAGCCTTTGACTCTGTGGATCAAAACAAACTGTGGAAAATTCTTAAAGAGATGGGAATACCAACTTACCTGATCTGCCTCCTGAGAAATCTGTATGCATGTCAAGAAGAAACAGTTAGAACTGTACAGGAAACAAGAGACTGGTTCCAAATTGGGAAAGGAGTTTGTCAGGGCTATAAATTGTCACCCTGCTAATTTAACTTATATGCAGAATACATCATGCAAAATGCTGGGCTGGATGAAACACAAGCTGGAATCAAAAGTGCTGGGAGAAATATCAATAACCTCAGATATGCAGATGTCACCACCTTTATGGCAGAAAGCAAAGGACTAAAGAGCCTCTTGATGAAAAAAGTGAAAGAGGAAAGTGAAAAAGTTGGCTTAAAACTCAACATTCAGAAAACTGAGATCATGGCATCTGGTCCCATCACTTCATGGCAAATAGATGGGGAAACAATGGAAACAGTGAGAGACTTTACTTTGTGGGCTCCAAAATCACTGCAGATGGTGACTATAGTCATGAAATTAAAAAATGCTTGCTCCTTGGAAGAAAAGCTATGACCAACCTAGAGAGCATATTAAAAAGCAGAGACATTACTTTGTCAACAGAAGCCCGGTTGTCAAAGTAGTTTTTCCAGTTTTTCCAATAGTTATCTACTGATGTGAGAGTTGGACTATAAAGGAAGCTGAGTGCTGAAGAATGGATGCTTTTGAACTGTGGTGTTGGAGAAGACTCTTGAGAGTCCCTTGGATTGCAATGAGATCCAACCAGTCCATCTTAAAGGAAATCCATCCTGAATATTCATTGGAAGGACTGATGCTGAAGTTGAAACTCCAATACTTTGGCTACGTGATGTGAAGAACTGACTCACTGGAAAAGACCCTGATGCTGGGAAAGATCAAAGGTGGGAAGAGAAGGGGTCGAAAGAAGATGAGATGGTTGGATGGCATCACCAACTAGATGGACCTGTAAGCTCTGGGAGTTGGTGATGGACAGGGAAGCCTGCGGGGTACAGTCCATGGGGTCGAAAAGATTTAGATACGAGTAACTGAACTGAACTGATTAGAGAAATTATACATGCACAGATAACTTGTACAGGTTGCAGTGCCATAAAAAAGACCTTTAACTTAATAAAGTCATTAATTTTGCAATTCTCATTCATTTCTTCTCTATACAATTTGCATACCACCATTAGAACATAACTCCCTAAAGAGAAAAATAGAGGAATAAAATAAGGAAAATTTTTAAAAATGCTGACACAGTCTAATGAGTTTGACTTTAGATATTAAGATATACTCGAAGTCAGAGAAGGTATTAACAATATAAAATTTGTTTTATGACTTTGCTAACTGGTCTCAACAGAAAAACAAATGGAGTAACTATATTAGAATTCACTAACACAGAAGTTTATAGGGAAATAATAATCATGTATTTTATGTCTTTGAAGAGAATAAATAGTAATCATAAGTAATCATGAATTCAATGACAAAATGCCTGAAAAGAAGTTGTACTCTTGGTAATTGCGGGGAAGTCCTACAATGGATTATCTTCCTGATTAATCATTAGTCATGTTCATACAGACATATATAATTTTATGTTTAAACATATAAATTTAAAAATATATATTTATAATATTTTAAACAGTAACTAAGGCAGTCAGAGATTGGCAGGAGATGTTCCATCCTGGGGGCTTCCCTGGTGGCTCAGTGGTAAAGAATCTATCTACCAGTGCAGGAGATGCAGATTTGATCCCTGGATTGGGAAGAGCCCCTGGAGAAGCAAACGGCAACCCACTCCAGTATTCTTGCCTGGGAAATCCCATGCACAGAGGAGCCTGGTGGGCTATTGCCCATGGGGTGGCAGTCAGAGATGACTCAGCAACTAAATAACAACATTACACACATGAGAGAATGGCAATGTTTACATGTCTTTTACCTCAGGATCTTTACTAAGATGATCCCCAGCGATATTTGCTTCCTGGTATCCATGCCTTTGTGGAATCTCCCCTTGAAGGTGGGCTTGATCCAGTGATCTAGAAGATCTAGAAGATCTAACACAATAAATATGGTGAAAGTAACAGTGTCAGTTCAGAGACTAGATTTCAAAAGTTTGCCTTCCATATTGCTCATTCTTGCTTGTGGCCCTCACAACGGAAGAAGAAATCTGCCACGTTGTGAGGAACCTAAAGGCAAAGCCAGTGGCAAGGCACTGATCTCTGGTCAAATACAGTGAGAACTTAAGGTGGCTAACAGCCAGATGAGGGAGCCTGGGAACAGATTTCACCCTAGTTGAGCCTTGAGATAACTCCATCCCTGCTCCTACACTTGACTGCAGCTTTGTCAGAGACCCTGAGCCAGAAGACCAATTAACTTGCATCTGAATTTCTGTTAAAATATATGCTTTTCATAAGAAATACATATTAAATTTTAGAGAGCAATCAAAATAGGCAGAGACTGGGAGATATTTGATCCTTGAAAGAAAGGAACCCTTGAAATCAGGGTGAGATAGGGCTTTCCAGCTGTCATAGTGTTAAAGAATCCTCCTGCCAATGCAGGAGACACAGGAGACTTGGGTTTGATCCCTGGGTCATGAAGATCCCCTGGACGAGGAAATGGCAACCCACTCCGGTATTCGTGCCTGAAAACTACACGGACAGATGAGCCTGGTGGGGTATAGTTCATGAGATCGCAAAGAATGAGATGCAGCTTATCGATTGAACGACAATGCACAAAATGAACAACTCTTAATACCATACAGGAAAATTAAGTTAAAAGGGATCAAAACCTAATGTTAATACTAAATTTTGTTAACACCAGATTTCCAGAAGAAACAGATTTTTCACTTATTATAGGCAAAAATATATTAGCTACATATTCACTAAACTTAAATAAAAAAATATTAATTTGACTTTAACAAAATTTAACATTTCTAGTCTTCAAAAGACACTATTACAGAAGGAAAAGATAAGCCAAAGAATAGTATAAAATATTTANTTCCAGAAGAAACAGATTTTTCACTTATTATAGGCAAAAATATATTAGCTACATATTCACTAAACTTAAATAAAAAAATATTAATTTGACTTTAACAAAATTTAACATTTCTAGTCTTCAAAAGACACTATTACAGAAGGAAAAGATAAGCCAAAGAATAGTATAAAATATTTACAATATATATATCTGTTAAGTTACTTTTACCTAAAATACATAAATATTTTTATAACTCAATAATAGACAATCAGATTAAAAATGCTAAAAATTTTGAAAAGACATTTCACCAAAATTACATAGGTGGCCAATAGGAACTAAAGAAACAAAACATTCTTATAAATCACTGGTCACCAGAGTAATGCACAGGAGGAGATACTGCCAGAATAGCTAAATTTTAAAAATATGGACATTAATAAAAAGATGAAAAGTATAGGCAAGATAATGTACACATTTTGATGTAAATGCAAAATGGTATTATCACTTTAGAAGCAACTTGTCAGTTTTCTATAAAATTAGACATGTGCTGTGCTATGCTGTGCCAAGTCACTTCAGTTGTGTCCAACTCTGTGAGACTCTATGGACTTTACCACACTAGGCCCCTCTGTCCATGGGATTCTGCAGGCAAAAATACTGGAGTGGGTTGCCATGACCTCCTCCAGGGGACCTTCCCAACCCAGGGATTGAACCTGCATCTCTAAAGTCTCCTGCATTGGCAGGCAGGTTCTTTACCACTAGCGCCACCTGGGAAGCCCAAAATTAAACATACATTGTCATAAAACACAGCAATACCTCTNCACATTTATGTGATATGAAAGATGAAAATAAAGGTAAAGGATTGTATATGTGTAAATAGCACATGCTAACTGCCAAGAATTTATATGTTCATTTAATTGTGGTTTTTTTAAAGATAAAATACATAATTGTATATATATATGAATAAGAATAATATACATTCTTGCTGAATTTGATTACACAGGCCAAGACTTAAAGGATCTGCTGTTTTGAGGGATAAACTACTATCTTAAATTTCATAAGTTTATTATTTAGCTAAACTTCTGTGAAGATACCTAACCAACACAGTCACAAATAAATCTCACAATGATAAAAACAAAAAATCAGAAAGAACTAAATATTTAGGTTCCACAAAGTTTAACATTTATATAAATACTAATCAATTTAGATAAAGGTTTCCTTTGCTTTCAAAATGAACTAGAAATATTAATAGGTTCTGTCATGAAATAATTTTTATTCCCAATTTAATAAGACTCATCAGCATAGCCTTACCATATGAAACTCAAAATCAAACGAAAGAAAAAAAAAAACTTAAAAAAATTAAATTCTAACTCTCATCTGGGCTACTGACAATGTCTTTATGATTTACTGGTAATGGTAAAAATGAGCAGTGCATTTTTAACCTCTGTGAAGGGTACTTTATTACCTACCTGCAAATTGGTCGTAATGTACATTATTTCAAAAGATTTTATTCTACAATGAAATTACCATGGAATTCACATAATGATCAATGCTAACTGCCAAGGAGTAATAAGTTTTCACAAACATATTCACGGTTAACAATTCAGATGCCCACGGAGAAAAATGCCACAAGGCCATGAGTAGACTAAGTGAGAGAGTATGTAGGGAACAAAGGGGCTCTGCAGTTACATCACTCAAGGCTGGTTATACAAACTCTCTGAGCCTTATTTTCTTATCTGTAAAATTAGATAACTAGTATCTTTCTCTTAGGGAAGTTTGATGATAACATGGGATAATATTCAAAAAGAATGTGCAAAGATGTCTATATATAGTGAGTAATTAATGGAAAGTATTATAATTTTAAAATAATAAGTTATTATTGTTGGAATTATGCTCCATCTATCTCCCTTGGTATATCACCTGGGGTTACTTAAGCTACACTGGATAAAGTTGAACTGTCCAAACACCTTTCTGTAATCCTTTCTCGTTAATATTAAACCAGTATACTCCTAATTCTATCTCCACAGATAGTTTTGTCTTCAAGATAACCATCATGCAGTAACTTCAGACTCTTGTTATCTCTCTCTGGGGCTGCCAGAGTCTCCTCCTTCCAACACATTCAGCAAGTCCCCTATACACAAACCTTCAGGTTGGGAAATTTCAAAGACACAAACATCCATTCCCATCAACATCAGGCGTGAGTGAAACTGCAGCTTTCTCTCCTTCTGCTGTTGCTGATGATCCTTCAGCTCTACCATCTCCCACATCCTTTCTCTCCTGCAGTCAGTAACTCTTCACTCCTCTTCACTTGATGTCAGTTCCTGTATGACAGCTATTAAAAGTGCATTACTGTACTTTTCAAGGTACTGTCTGTAAGATTAAAAATGCTTTTTTTGTTTTTATGTATTATTTGTGTGAAAAGTCTATAAATGTATTATAGTACAGTGCTATATAGCTGATTGTGTTAGTTTGGTACCTAGGCTAACTTTGTAGGAGTTACATGTAGAAATCAGGCTTGTGAATGTGTTTTTCGAATGGAACTCGTTCATATTTACTGTGCTTTAAAATCCGTGCAGAAAACTTCGTAAACTTGCATTTGATGATATTACTCCCCTATCTGGTGCTGCTGAACGGTTTCCCTCTACCACCTGTCTTCAGCTAGTATATAAGGCCCTGCCTTTACTTCTGCCTCATCCTGTGACTGGTACTCCTTTCCCCAGTGGTATCAAACTTTATAAAAATTCTTGAAAAGCAAATCTGTTTCACATCTATGTCTTTGCACAGGATGCTCTCATGCCCTTGGAGGCTTTTCCACTTTTATTGGTCTGAGACACTCCTACTCACTCCTACTCATCCTTGAAAAATTAAATCAAGCTCACTCCTACATGAGGGGTTCTTAACACAGAGCTTTTAAATGCAGATGAGAAAAAAAAAAAAACCCTATATCTGTAATTCATTACCCTTTAACTGAAATTTAGCATTTCCTTCAATTATGAAATTAGGCAGTAAACCACTGAGAACAACAGAAATCACATACATTTTTATATCCTATGATAGTAGTTGCAGTAATTTCAAAATACCATTTACTTTCTCCGTGGTTTTGAAACAATGGCATTAGCTCTGCATTAGATCTGTTATTTAATATATTAATAAAGAAGGACATGGATTACTGTATAATAAGTTTATTTGGAAAATAATTTGGTACCCGTATTTCAATATTATTGATTTTCTTTGAACTGCTATGTAATTTATTTTATGCAGTTAAAAGCATGACTCTAAGAAGGGATCCAGAATAATGTATGGTTAAGAGCTCTCATGTGTGAAGCCTTGTATGACAGCCCTGGGAGAGGTGATGTCACAACCAGGCATGCTGATACATATATCAACTTCTATCATACTGCTTTGCAATTATTTATTGGTATCTTTCTCCCTCCTAACTGTAAGCTCCATGTGGAGAAAGGTTTCGTGACCTACTGATCTCAAAAATGTTTCTTAAATGAATAAACTTATTACAAATGTGTACACATATTGTCCTAAAGTGCTGTATTCTTTGATTTGCTAAACTGTATAGAATTATACAAGAATAAATTTCTGCTTCTCTGCTTCTAAAACCAGATTGTTTTGAACACATGATATCATTTTTTCTAGTCTTCTAATTTTTTCGCCTTATAGTGTTAGCTGCTCTTTGTGACCCCTCCCCGGGTCTGACTCTTTTTGGCCCCCTGGACTGTAGCCCACCTGGCTTCTCTCTACCATGGAATTTCCCAGGCAAGAATACTGGAGTGGGTAGCCCTATTCACCATATAACGGAGATGTTAATAGTCCTAGAGGCATGTGTCATACTACCTTATTTTGTAATTGAGTTACTTATATTAGGAAAAACTTCTCTTGGCACTACAACCATGTAACAATCTAAAAACTTCATGGACACATTACCTGAACAAAGACTTGCTATTTGCCCAGAGATCTTCATGTCTATGCTGTTGTGTCTGCTAGCATAGCTGCAAGAGTGGGAGAGGGACCGGGCTGGATGATTTGGGAGAATGGCATTGAAACATGTATAATATCATGTAAGCAATGAATCCGCAGTCTAGGTTCGATGCAGGATACAGGATGCTTGGGGCTGGTGCACTGGGATAACCCAGAGGGATGGTATGGGGAAGGAGGTGGGAGGCGGGTTCAGGAGTGGGAACTTATGTACACCCATGGCAGATTCATGTTGATGTATGGAAAAACCAATACAGTATTGTAAAGGAACAAAAAAAATTAAATTAAATTAAATTAAAAGAAAAAAAGAGGTACTACTGATCACACTGCAGAAGTAAAGGTGATGCATTTGGAAGAAAATTTCTTAAACTATCAATGCTCTAGTAGCAACAAAATGTTGCCAAAATTTCTAGCACATATATCTAAATTCTATAATAAAAATTAAACTAAAAATTTTCCTTTAGTCAGTATCATCTACCTTCTTTTGAAACCATCTATTCACCCATTCACTCACCTAGCCACCCAGCCACTTACAATAATAGTTTCCAAAGTTACACTCACTGATGAGATTCTTTTAATCAGGTTGCTATACTTGGTTTAAAAAAATTAAATTAAAAAAAATTAAATTAAAAGGTTGGTCCAGAGCAATAGGCATTTTTCAACCTCAGACAGGGAAAACATTAGGAGCTATGTAACATGCTTTCACAACATGATGGAAAAATACCTCCATTCAACAAATATTAAATATTAAATATAACATTTAATATTTAAATGTTAATACCTAAACGGTTTTCATCATTTGTTCAGTATCATGATTTACAAGAAGGTGATATTGAGCTTATTTATTTAGAGAACAGTTTTTTTTTTTATCTAGTACTTATTTTATCTGTAGTTTTCTTGGTCTTTATTATAGGGAAATATACCAGAGGTTATGACTACTGTCTATTACTGTCACAGTACTTCATAAAGTATTCCCTTTTGAAATACAGGACAAAATTGGGATAATATTCTAGAGTGGACTGACTTGAAATGTGAACAGAATTCCAGGTTGATTTTATTTATTTATTGCAATGATCAGAGTTCTAGAATAAGAATAAAAATCCTTGTAAGTTTCAGAGACACATGTTTTTCCCTTTACTTCTTTCCCTTTACTTTAGACCTAAATGGATAAATGCAAGAACTTTTCTCAAAAGTCTTTTGAGTTCAAGGGGGAGGAAAAATGACATTTCAAATAAAAGTGTAAGTGACAGTAAATACTGTTCTTTTTACAGGACTGCTGAACTTAACTGGAAAGCAAGGGAAAGGCTTTTCTGATTTGCATCCTTGAAACTGTGTTCTAAGAAGTGAGCTACAGGGAGATTTTATAGCTCCAGACTCTTGTTCCCTGATTACTATCTTAACCATCTGCAGAGTCTTTGTTCTTGTATATCATCCATCTGATTATTTAGTCTGTTACACTGTTACACTGTTTGGGGCCCACAGCCCCCAAATCTCTTGAGTCTCCACTACCACTGTCAAGGTTGCATTATTTCTTACCTAGGCTTCCAATTTCTTTCATCTGATCTCCACTCATCACCCTTTGTTTTTCCCTAATCAATTCTCCTAAGTATCAAGAGTGATCTTTTAGAAACACAAGTCTGATTAAGCCATTCTTATCAATCTTTAAAGCCTTCTCAGTATTCTAAAATGATGTCTAAAATTCTCATGGCTTTTGAGGGTCCCAGTATGGTCTCTCACTGACCTGCCATCCAGTCTGTTTTTGTACTGTTCACTTGCTCATTCCCTAATCAATTCTCCTAAGTATCAAGAGTGATCTTTTAGAAACACAAGTCTGATTAAGCCATTCTTATCAATCTTTAAAGCCTTCTCAGTATTCTAAAATGATGTCTAAAATTCTCATGGCTTTTGAGGGTCCCAGTATGGTCTCTCACTGACCTGCCATCCAGTCTGTTTTTGTACTGTTCACTTGCTCATGGGTAAGTTCCTTGAAGAAGCCATACTCCTTGCTTAGGGCCTGTACACATATGTTCCCTCTTTCTGCAGTGCTCTTCTCCCAGTTTTTGCAATCCTAAAACTAAAAAGTCTTGGTTTTTGTCTTTAAGGCTTCCCAAGAAGCACTTCATGATTGTGGAAAACAAATAAGATTTAAGTAGGGGATATTGCCATTGTGGTGGCTTTGCAGGTCCTTGACTGAAAATACAGGCTTCAACGTAAAATGGTCATGAAGAACTCAATGATTGTGTCCCCTAAGTGGTTAACTTCCTCCAAGAATCTATTCCATCATCCTTCTATCCAGATGTCAAATTCCGTATTGGGTATTTAAGTGCTAGCATAAGGCATATGCAATTATTTGGAGATACAGATATATGATAAGGTTATATCAGCTTTTTGTTTCAAATCTCATTTCTCTTTTCTACCAATTTAATTACAATTATCTTTATCTGAAATAAGTCTGTGGATATTATTCAACAGATATAGCATATTTTCTACTGTAGTTTTATTTAATATTAACCTCAAGGCCTATTAAGCTGTATCATTAGATCAAAAAATTAAAATTTGCAAATTTTAAGGGAAATCTGTAGGTTTTAGAAAATAAAAGTCAACAAACAATAAGTCTCATTCACAGTATAACACTATATTCATTGTCAAGTTGCTAAAAATTACTGGAAACAAACACATTATTACTCAGGAATATGCCAAATGCTGAAAAAAAATAGGGGCTAATAGGGTTTCTATACATTTCTAAGGTCATATGAAAGTTTTATGGTTGAATCTAACAGTCTCAGTGCTAATGCCAATGACAAGTGCTCAATCACTCAAGGTTGGCTAATGGGGAAAAAATGAAATGAATGCAAAATTATTGTTATTGTAAATGAACTTTGAAGACATTAATTGTAATTAGTAATAACTACTATGCCAAACTAATTATAGTTAGTTAGGCATAATACAGTTCATAATAGGGAGGTCTATAGATGAAGGAATACTATATCAACGTGGATGTCTGGAAACTTCATTTAGAGAGAGAAACATGAAAATGTTACTCTACAGAAAAAGAGCCACATTATTTTTGTACTCTTCATTTAATAATGTTCAAGAAGGAAAAAAGGAATGAAAGAAAGCTGGCAGTTAAGCAGTTATAAAAAAAGAAACTGAATGGTTCTTAATGGAAGATGTACTTGAAGCACGTACTCTCTACTGTCCTGGTGAGGCAGATCTGTGGGGGTGAGGAATGTCCCCTCTCAGATAGAACCGGGCATGAAACAACGGACTGGTTCAAAATTGGGAAAGGAGTACGTCAAGGCAGTATATTGTCACCCTGCTTATTTAACTTATATGCAGAGTACATCATGTGAAATGCTGGGCTGGATGAAGCACAAGCTGGAATCTAGATTGCCGGGAAAAATATGAATAACTTCAGATATATAGATGACACCACCCTTATGGCCTTCATCAAGAGCCTCTTGATGAAGGTGAAAGAGGAGAGTGAAAAAGCTGTCTTAAAACTCAACATCCAAAAGACAAAGATCATGGAATCCAATCCCATCACTTCATGGCAAATAGATGTGGAAACAATGGAAACAGTGAGAGACTTATTTTGGGGGGCTACCAAATCACTGCAGATGGTGACTGTGGCCATGAAATTAAAAGACACTTGCTCCTTGGAATAAAAGCTATGAACAACCTAGACAGCATATTGAAAAACAGAGACATTAGTTTGCTGACAAAGTGAAAGTGAAGTTGTTCAGTCGTGTCTGACTCTTTGCGACCCCATGGACGGTAGCCTTCCAGGCTCCGTGGTCCATGGGATTTCCCAGGCAAGAATACTGGAGTGGGCTGCCATTTCCTTCTCCAAGGGATCTTCACAACCCAGGAATCGAACCCAGGTCTCCTGCATTGCAGACAGACGTTTTATGGTCTGAGTCACTAGGGAAGCCCCTAATTTGCTGACAAAGGTACATCTAATCACAGCTATTGTTTTTCCAGTAGTCAGGTATAGATGTGAGAGCTGGACTATAAAGAAGGCTGAGTGCTGAATAATTAATGCTTTTGAGCTTTTGTGTTGGAGAAGACTCTTCTGAGTCCCTTGGATTGCAAGGAGATCAAACCAGTCAATCCTAAAGGAAATCGATCCTGAATATTCATTGGAAGGACTGACACTGAAGCTGAAGCTCCAAAACTTTGGCCACCTGATAAGAGCCGACTCATTAAAAAAGACCCCGATGCTAGGAAAGATTGAAGGCAGGAGGAGAAGGGGAGGACAAAGGATGAGATGGTTAGATGGTTTCACTCACTCAATGGATATGAGTTTGAGCATGCTCTGGGAGATGATGAAGGACAAGGAAACCTGGTGTGCTACAGTCCATGGAGTCACAAAGAGTTGGTCATGACTGAGCAACTGAACAACAACAGATGGTTCTGGTAAGATTCTCAGTTGAAAAATACTGATAGGAAAATGAGCCGTAAACTAGAAGCATAGTCCTTCTTGTAAATTTCTCCTTTAATTACCCCAACTGACTTCTATGATCTTTTCTATATGATTGCTGATAGTTAATCAATTTCCTATTTTTGATTCCTGGAGAAGGAAATGGCAACCCACTCCAGTACTCTTGCCTGGAAAATCCCATGGAGGGAGGAGCCTGGTAGGCTACAGTCCATGAGGTCACAAAGAGTCGGACATGACTGAGACTTCACTCATACTCATTTTTGATTCCTCTTGATTTTTCTCTTAGATTTATCTAGAATCTGTTTACCTGTTTATCTTGAGTATCACTACCATAGTCCAGGCAACTACTAATCTTTCTCATAGGCAATTTTAATAATTAGTCTCCTCATATCAACATGTGCCCTCTGTGCCCCAGAGAGAAAGTCGAGAATAGAAAATTTGGTCAAGTCACTACCCTGCTTAAAACTCTTCTTCTTCAAAAGATGGGAAAGACTTCTACTCATCATCATAATCTCATATTTTATTATAGGTTTTATTAATGATAACAATGGTTATATTTATTGGGTGCTTATTATGTGCTGAGAACTGCTTTAGGTGCTTTCTATATATTAACTCATCCTTATATAGTCTTATGAGTATGTGCTCCAAAATATTTTTTAAATGCATGCATGCATGCATGAATGAATGAGTGGCAACGTGAATGAAAGGGCTAGGGTGAGAGTATCTGCAATTTTACAGCTGTATACTTTAAGAAATACCTATTTACCGTGAGGGTTTTTTGATAGTGATTTTAATATTCTGAGATCACATGCTGTGTGCTGTGCTCAGTTGCTTCAGTTGCGTCTAATTCTTTGTGACCAGATGGACTGTAGCCTGCCAGGTTCCTCTGTCCATGGGATTCTCTCCGCAAGAATACTGGAGGGTGGCCATGCCCTCTTCCAGGGAATCTTCCCGATCCTGGGATCAAAACTGGGTCTGCTGCATTGGCAGCCAGGTTCTTTATCTCTGAACCACTGGGGAAGCCCCTACTGAGATCATACTTATAAATAATAAAAAGTCAAAGATTTTAGGGAAGTTATGCAGGCAAGGTTTGAATTCTCAAACTTGGATGGCTCTTATAAGAAAATACGTTTATTACTAATTTGAGAGCATGGAACTAAAAGCCATATTTGGTGTATGCATGTGTATTCTTACATAGATAAGTGATTAAGATGATACCCCCAACTGCAGTTATTTCTCCTAAGTCTTAGTTGACACTCTGTGACTGTACACAATTTTAACTGCAGAAAGTAGATCTGAAAGATGTTGTTCAATACATTTGGTTCAGAAAATCTAACCAGGACTTGGAAAGAATATCATCAATTAAAAATTCTAAAAAGCATAAGTTCTTATTAGAAATTATTTAAGGTAGTCAATGTCTTGGGTCCAAAGTCATTAGTGCATTCCAATCTACAATGTTTGTGGTTCTAACCTACCTAGTGATGACACTTTTTTAATTTCCCTGGTGGCTCAGACCGTAAAGCACCTGTCTACAACGTAGGAGACCTGGGTTCAATCCCTGGGTCGGGAAGATCCGCTGGAGAAGGAAATGGCAATCCACTCCAGTGCTATTGCCTGGAAAAATCCCATGGACAGGTTACAGTGCATGGGGTCGTAAAGAGTCAGACACAACTGAGCGACTTCACTTCATTTTCACTATTGTTCTTGAACCATTCACTTCCATAAACCTTCTCTAGCCTAGTAGAGTCAGAGGGAATTACATACCCATCACAATAGATTTCTTCAAGTGAAAGTGCTGAGTCGAGCAGTCTAGGCAAAAGCGGTCTATACTAGGCAAAAGTATAACAATTTCTAAAATGAAGAAAAATTTACATTCCCACCGATAATACACTAATCCCTGGGTCGGGAAGATCCGCTGGAGAAGGAAATGGCAATCCACTCCAGTGCTATTGCCTGGAAAAATCCCATGGACAGGTTACAGTGCATGGGGTCGTAAAGAGTCAGACACAACTGAGCGACTTCACTTCATTTTCACTATTGTTCTTGAACCATTCACTTCCATAAACCTTCTCTAGCCTAGTAGAGTCAGAGGGAATTACATACCCATCACAATAGATTTCTTCAAGTGAAAGTGCTGAGTCGAGCAGTCTAGGCAAAAGCGGTCTATACTAGGCAAAAGTATAACAATTTCTAAAATGAAGAAAAATTTACATTCCCACCGATAATACACGGCGTTCTTAAGATTAAACAATCTCTCCCTTTAAATCTGTTTTCTTTGCTCAGTTTTCCTATACAGATCATTCCAAGAAGAAAGTATACCACCTATATTTTTTTACTGCATGAGAATTACTGATCCTAAAGTCATGCAAACATGACTGTTTCATTTTTATCTTCTTTTTAATTTTAATTTTTTTCCAGTCTTATTGAGAGGCAACTGGCATAAAGATTTATATAGTTTAAGGTTTACATTATTTGACTTATATACATCATGAAATGATACCATGAACATCCATCATCTCTTATATATATAAAATTAAAGAAACAAATCATTTTTGTGATGAGAACCCAGGATTTAATGTTTAATGAACATCCATCATCTCTTATATATATAAAATTAAAGAAACAAATCATTTTTGTGATGAGAACCCAGGATTTACTCTCTTAATAACTTTCATGTATGTTGTATACTGTATTTTTCATATTTTTTGTAAAGAAATGGGAAATGTGTACAGATACTTTTAACAACAACAAACTCAGTAAAGGGACTGCAGATACATTTTATAAAATCATTCAGACTATACATACATACTATAAATACTATCAACTGCTCACAAAACCTGTTTCTCTTAAAGAAACTACATGAGAAATAATTGCTTTGCATATTCAGTGACTCCTAGAAGATACATAAAATTTGGTTCTGTTTTTAAAAACTATCAGTTTGTTATATGAACAATATTAGGTTGTACATTTCTCTCACTCCACTACAATTTTATCTTAAATTGGTAGGCGAAAAAAAATATGTTAGTGTCACCTACCTATATTGATAGGTAGATGGTAATAATTTAGATGTATCAGTAGGATTAATAGATTGATGATAACAAATTGCCATGTAATGAACTATACTACAGCAATATTTTTATTGAAATTTTAAAAGTTGATATCAGGAAAGCNAATTTTATCTTAAATTGGTAGGTGAAAAAAAATATGTTAGTGTCACCTACCTATATTGATAGGTAGATGGTAATAATTTAGATGTATCAGTAGGATTAATAGATTGATGATAACAAATTGCCATGTAATGAACTATACTACAGCAATATTTTTATTGAAATTTTAAAAGTTGATATCAGGAAAGCTATTTAATTATGTAAATCATTAAAAACTTAGTTATTTCTTTTCTGTATCAGAACTTCATAAATTTTTAAATTCATATTCTCTGGCTGAATTTCTGCCTTTAGTTGACTTGACAGTGTATCAATCTTCTCAGTCTAAATTGCTGCATCTAAATCAGACTAAACTGCTGCATCTAAATCAGACATCAAATCTAAAAAGTATTCTGTTTCTCAAACAATAGTAGTTTTTCAATAATTTGTTAGAGGTAACTGAACTAAATGTACTTAAAAAAATATCTTTCAAGAAAAACAAAAGTAGAGCATGTAGAATGCTAGCAATGGTCTACCATCTTTCTAGCAGTTGAGGTCAGATATCCAAAAAAAGTAAAAATCTTTGTATCTAGAAATAGTCTATGTTAAGGTTAACTTCTTTTAAGTCACCTTTACATCTTCCTTAGAACATAAAGACTGTCAAAAAATAGTAAAGTGATAAACATATACAACATTCATTTCCAAAGGCAAGTGGATATCACAATTTGCAACCAGAATGACATAATTACATATGTCTTCCTCACTGTTGTTGCAGTTGAGGTCAGATATCCAAAAAAAGTAAAAATCTTTATATACAGAAATAGTCTATGTTAAGGTTAACTTCTTTTAAGTCACCTTTACATCTTCCTTAGAACATAAAGACTGTCAAAAAATAGTAAAGTGATAAACATATACAACATTCATTTCCAAAGGCAAGTGGATATCACAATTTGCAACCAGAATGACATAATTACATATGTCTTCCTCACTGTTGTAATAAGAAGGCACCATAAATTCTGTTAAGCGAGAAGCTCCAAGTGATCCCAAGTGGAATTTAGTGTACCAATGTAATGTTTTAATTTCATATAGGAGTACTTGACTTAATAAATGATTTACCTTTTGATTTGAGACTTACATCTGTTTGGTTGAGGCTGAAGGAATGTCATTATTTATTTTTAAAGCTATTCGATCCATACACTTTAAAGGGGTTGCTAGCCTCTCCAGCCACTAAAATGAAGTAAAAAACTTTGAAACTCTTTGTCGTTTGTTGTTGCTTAGCCACTAAGTCATGTCCGACTCTTTTTTTACCCCACGGCCTATAGCCCGCTAGGCTCCCCTACCCATGGGATATCCCAGACAACAAGACTGGATATGGTTGCTATTTCCTCCTTCAGGGGATCTTCCCGACCCAGGGACTGAACCCACATCTCCTGCATTGGCTGGCATATTCTTACTGAGCCACCTGAGAGGCCCTAAAAGGGAATCACAACCATGAAGGAATGTGGAACTCTACTGATAATTTTATTAATTGACCTGTTCAGTCATTCAATTTTTAATTAATTCAATTGTGCATTCTTCAGTCCATCTGTCACATGATGTATCCATTCATCCATTTCTCTATCTATTAATCTATCACATAGGGTGTTATACTGCTTAACTTAATAAGTTGTTAAACCTGAAGCTGATGATTAAAACACTCTTCCAGCACCTTTTCCCACTTTCTATTGCTCTTCAAGAACCCTACTAGTGAAAGGAAAAATTCTTTTCTGCTTAAATGAATGAAGGGATACTTGTTGAACATGGTAAAGATTAACTGACAGAATATCCAAATGATAATAAACTGTATCAGACATGTACATCATGGAAACTGATAGAATATCCAGATAATAAGTGTAACAGATATGTATATCATGGAAAAGCTTAATTAGTGATGAAAGTTCATTTCACTTAGAATGTAGATGTCACTGATTCATATATGATATAAAATAGCTTCTCAGTATTCCTGCTTAGATTCTGTATTAATATATGCTTCCAATTTCCAGAGAAATATCACCAAAATTGTGTCTAATAACTCACATTTCCTGAAGCATGTGTTTTCACCATTAAGTCTGGATGCCTAGGAAGCTCCTACTCATCTCTCATATTTTAGGAAAGTTATAAGTAAACAAAGAAGTTACCAAAATTAGGTTAAGGAAGGGGACCATTATAAAATCTCACCTGTATCTTGTGCAAGTAGTGTTCTGATCTAAAGGAGATATTGGCTTAAAAGTGATGGGTGGAGAAACCTGGGCTGACAGCAGAAATCCCAAAGCAAGAATAATGAGGGCTACAGTGGTACCTAAAAAAAAACAAAACAAAGTTCTACATCAGAGAAGAGCAGACAACATTCTTTCAAAGCAGGCTGGGTTTAGCAAGACATCTCTCTGAAAAAAATACCTTGATATATCTTCATTGGATTAAAAAAAAAAAAGATCCTCATACATAAGTATTGTCATAAAAACGCACTAGCATGTTCACTGTGAGAAATGACAAGAGTGAAATTCAAATCAAATACATTTGTTAGCCAAGCACTGGTAATAACTTTCTAAACAAACACCATTTTGGATTGCTGACAGTCTCAAAAAGAATTAATATAACTAACATTATTGAGTGCCTAAAATGTCAGGAAGTACAAAAGGCAACGGATTTAAATCAAGTGCTCCTTTCATTACCAAGAAAATTGTTCTAATGTTATTCAATCATCTAGAATCCAAATGGTAGTTGTAGTTCAGTCACTCTGTCGTGTCTGACTCTTTGCGACCCCATGGACTGCAACAAGCCAGGCCTCCCTATCACCAATTCCCTGAGCTTGCTCAAACTCATGTTCATCGTCTCAGTGATGCCATTCAACCATCTCATCCTCTGCCATCCCCTTCTCTTCCCGCCTTCAATCTTTCTCAGCATCAGGGTATTTTCCAGTGAGTCAGTTCTTTGCATCAGGTGGCCAAAGTATTGGAGCTTCAGCATCAGTCCTTCCAATTAAAACAAAGTTCTACATCAGAGAAGAGCAGACAACATTCTTTCAAAGCAGGCTGGGTTTAGCAAGACATCTCTCTGAAAAAAATACCTTGATATATCTTCATTGGATTAAAAAAAAAAAAGATCCTCATACATAAGTATTGTCATAAAAACGCACTAGCATGTTCACTGTGAGAAATGACAAGAGTGAAATTCAAATCAAATACATTTGTTAGCCAAGCACTGGTAATAACTTTCTAAACAAACACCATTTTGGATTGCTGACAGTCTCAAAAAGAATTAATATAACTAACATTATTGAGTGCCTAAAATGTCAGGAAGTACAAAAGGCAACGGATTTAAATCAAGTGCTCCTTTCATTACCAAGAAAATTGTTCTAATGTTATTCGATCATCTAGAATCCAAATGGTAGTTGTAGTTCAGTCACTCTGTCGTGTCTGACTCTTTGCGACCCCATGGACTGCAACAAGCCAGGCCTCCCTATCACCAATTCCCTGAGCTTGCTCAAACTCATGTTCATCGTCTCAGTGATGCCATTCAACCATCTCATCCTCTGCCATCCCCTTCTCTTCCCGCCTTCAATCTTTCTCAGCATCAGGGTATTTTCCAGTGAGTCAGTTCTTTGCATCAGGTGGCCAAAGTATTGGAGCTTCAGCATCAGTCCTTCCAATGAATATTCAGTGCTGATTTCCTTTAGGATTGATTGGTTGGATCTCCTTGGATCTCTCTCAAGACTCTTCTCCAACACCACAGTTAAAAAGCATCAGTTCTTTGGTGCTTAGCTTTCTTTATGGTCCAACTCTCACATCCATACATAACAACTGGAAAAATCATACCTTTGACTACACGGATTTTTGTTGGCAAAGTACGATCCAAATAATAAACTAAAAAGTAACAAACTAAATATTTCAAAAACAGGTGAAAGAAAATTTCTCATAAAAAGGAGTAACATTTTGTAAAGACTTAAAAATCCCAGAAATGACATAACACATACATTCAATTCTTTTTCCTATTGGCATTTGGAAGTGGAATATTTGTCTTTGATTTTAGGGCACAGAATGTGATTTTATACAAAATCACTTAAAAAGATATAACATTATATATATATATAAAATCAGGTAAAATCACACAAACACACATATATATCACTTAAAAAGCTCATTTTGAGTCCTTTATAGAAATGCTGACAGGAAACAAGAAAGTTTTCAAATTTCTGACTATTGTTCCAGCCATTGTGAGAATTAAAAAAAAAAAGGTCATGGAAAGAAAGAAGAAAATATGGATGCATTTGTTTGTATAATTTACTTGAATGAGGCAATATGTTTAAAATATGGAACTCAGGGTGGTCATTTATGCAGCAGTAAAGTTTCTATTAGATAAATGAGGAAGTTATTTAGGAATGATGAAATGTATTTTTCAAATAGATAAAAGAACAACTTTGGGAAGCACTGTTAAAGTGGAACGGGATTACATAATTGTTGAAGGGTTTGTGTTTAATATAGAGGTGATATGTCAAGTTAGATACTGTGGTTAAGTTCTCACCCTGCTGTTTCTTGACTCCATGATCTTGGACAATGCACATAACCTTTCCAACATTCAATTTTGTCTGCTGTAAAATGGGGCTTAGTTACAATATTCATCTTGCAGAATTGCAGTGAATTTTAAATATCACAATACATGTGAAAGATTTTTATAAAGCTAAAAATGTTAATTATTATACTATAGTTATTAAATACAGCAGCAGCAGTGTACTTTCAAAATCTAGAAGAAAGCTGAAAAGGAAGGAGATGGCTTGAAGAAAAGATCAGAAGCCTATTTTACCACACCAGGCTGAAGAGTCATGAATATATAATCACAGTTCATTTTCCCCTTGTTGCCTTAAAATTCAAACTAGAACTAGAGCTAGAGCTAGTTTGAGGTATTATGTTTTCAAAAAACTACCAATTCCTGAATTGGGAAACAAAAAACAAGTCTATTTCTCAGAAAGAGAAAATATTTACTGGGCATGTAAATATAACTCATCCCTCTCTCCTCAAATAAAGCAAAATAAACCAAGAGTTTTACTGTTAATCTGTCTGTCAAAGAAGCTGGGTCCTAAGTTTTCCAAAATTACCTCCACAGAATATTGTCATGGGACAGGTAAGATTTGCTTCAGTCATGAAAAGTTGGTATTTTAGGATGCAAAGGAAACATGGCACTCTTCTTTCATAGCACTACTTAAAATAACTGGTCTCTGTGATAAACTGTAAACTCTAAGATAGTATACCTAACACATATTAACATATATTCAATTCTAGTGCCTGGCATAGAGCAGATCTCATAGTACTACAGATTTTTGCAATGCTGGCTATTTTCTAAGAAAATAACAAAACAAGTTAAGACTATTCAATTGAGGTCATGGGTTAGTATGGGACAAATATTCCAGATGAGAGTTCTGCAGTATAGATATTATATCTCTTGGATCCATCTCAAAAAAGTCCAACCAACTTGCAAAATTTGGGGAAAAGGCCATTTGCATATACAAAATTCCTAGTTGAAGGTTTACGTTTCCTAAACCTGTTTTGACCTACTATGGATGGAAATATTTTAAAAGTCAGTATCATACTTTTATTATAGTCTTGCTTCTCAATTCTGGCTTCCTATTGAAAGTGCAACTGTTTAGAATGTACCTCAACCTCTGAATCAGTCTCTATAAAATGGGGATCAGATAATATGATTTCATAGGTGACTGTGACAGCCAGGGACAGTAAAAACTCTTATCTTATGAGATGATAAATTCTTTAAGGGAAGGGAATGGTGTCTTAAATGACTTAATTTATAGAGTAAATTTTAAAATGGTCACCCATCCTATCATATGCACAAGTCTCTTTAAGGCTTTAAACTATATTAACTACCTATTTTCTCTCCCTTAATAAATCACAGCTGCTTTATCAGTGACTCAATGGCATTTAAAGGTGTTATAGTTTTCAATAGTTCTATGGTTGTCAAAGGACTCAATAGATCATTGAGTCCGATGCAGGAAGGCCTTATATGAAAGGATCTCCTCCAGTGTAATGGGAAGTTTGGGCACATTCTTTATATTATAAGAAAGGAGTCCCTCCTTAGCCATCTATACTGTTGCATTTTGGAATTCTGGTATCATTTTCCTAATAAAAATATTCTCCACAGGAGGTAGTATGCTGGATAAACAGAATCTTCAAAAATACCCGATGAAGTAAGTTACCTTAACTGTCTGATACAAGGGCCTGTATTATTAGTAAATACTAAAAAAAAAAAAAATTTCCTTAACCAAGACTCAAACAGAACAAACTTTTTGTGCTTAAGTATCACCTACACATGCTCCAGACTTCATCTTCAGAGATTCCAATTTAGTAGATTGGGGGTTGGGCCCCCAAGAATTCACAATTTAAAGTATCCTTGGTAATTCTGATGAAGACAACCTATGAGTGATATTTTAGGGAATATTCCACTACCAAAATATCTGGCAGAAAATAACACAGTGTTTCTGGCTTTCTGATTTATAAGCAACAAAATTACATAGATATAAGCCTTCCTCTACTAAAAGGATCAAGAGGCTGTCATTAAGTTGGTAATACTTACAAGAAAGATCAGTTCTCTTAGCAAGCTTTGAAAATATTAAGTTAGAATACCACAAAATGTCCTACATTTAAAATTATTCATAACTATATATATTTCTTTGTATAAAGAGTTTCTTTGTCCTGGTCTAGCTAACCACAGTTTATAGTAATTTTTAAAGAATAAGTACCTATTCAAAAAGTTATTTATTTATTTATTTTTTAAACTAAATTTCACCCAATATAAAAAAAATCAATAAAACACAATAATAGGGAATAAAAGTAAATGAAAGATTTAAAAATTCCAGGCTAATTTAAGAAATTNTATAAAGAGTTTCTTTGTCCTGGTCTAGCTAACCACAGTTTATAGTAATTTTTAAAGAATAAGTACCTATTCAAAAAGTTATTTATTTATTTATTTTTTAAACTAAATTTCACCCAATATAAAAAAAATCAATAAAACACAATAATAGGGAATAAAAGTAAATGAAAGATTTAAAAATTCCAGGCTAATTTAAGAAATTTTAAATAGAACAGTGTTCTAATACTAGCACTGGTAGAATATTAAATATATTATGATTTATTAGATGAAAAATGGTGAAAAAAGTCAAAGTAATTTCTTTTAAAATGTTATTATTTCTTTATTTACTTATAAATTTTGATTGGAGTATAGTTGCTTTGCGGCTTCCCTGGTGGCTCAGATGGAAAGAATCTGCCTGCTGAGGCAGGAGACATGGGTTTGATCTCTGGGTTGGCAAGATCCCCTGGAGAAGGAAATGGCAAACGATTCCAGTATTCTTGACTGGGAAATCCCATACACAGAGGGACCCAGTGGGCTACAATCCATAGGGTCACAAAGAGTGGGACACGACTTAATGACCAAAGAACAACAATAGCTGCTTTACAACACTGTGACGTTAGTTTCTGCTGTATAACAAAGTGAGTCAGCCATGGGCATACATATGTCCCCTCTGTTTGGGAGTTCCTTCCCATTTAGGTAACCACAAAGCGCTGAGTAGAGTTCCCTGTGCTACATTTAAAAAAAAAAAAAAGAAACTAAATAAACAAATTCTTAAAAATATTTTAGGTGCTCAGTCTTTAAAAAGTACTACAAATAAACTGTATTTAGCTAGACCCAAAGAAACTCTTTATACAAAGAAATCCAAAATATATAACCTATGAATAAAGGTAGTTCATTCTGTGTTGTCCTGACTTTCAATATTTTCAAAGCTTGCTAAGAGAACTGATCTTTCTTGTAATACTACAAATTTAATGACAATCTCTTCATTCGGCAGGAAGGAAAACTGCCTCCAGTTTGCTCATAAAGGCAGTGCCTGGAAACTCTTAGTCTTTTTCCCCAGATCCTTTTTTTTTTTTTCAAGTTCCCTGATAGCTCAGTTGGTAAAGAATCTGCCTGCCCGCGGTTCGATTCCTGGGTTGGGAAGATGCCCGGGAGAAGGGAAAACTACCCATTCCAATATTCTGTCCAGGAGAATTCCAAGGACTGCATAGTCTCTGGGATCGCAAAGAGTTGGACATGACTGAGCAATTTTCACTTTACTTCACTTTCTCTTAATAGTCAGTGATAGGTTCTGGAAATCCCCGGGGAAGAGGACTTACATGGAGGGGTAAAACATGACATCCAGAAGAGGAGTTCAGGAATGCTCCTGGATTATGGTTAGAACAACAAGTAATCACTCTTTGGCAGTAACAATACTGTGATAGCAAAATTCTTTGAACATTTTACTGTCTGGGTCAGGTACTGTTTGAAATGCTATACATGTGTTAATGTGTTCAGTCTTTACTATAAACCTATGAAGGACTATAATTAATCCCTGTTCACAGATGAGGAAATGGAACCTTGTTCAATGTCACAAAATTCAAACCCAGTCTGGCTGTGTATCTATACTGACTAACAAATGAAGGGACAGAGGCAGCTAGAAAAACTATTTTCCCCATCTCAAAATCATCATTTTTCTCAAAATCTCAAAAGCCAAATCCCAAATTTAAGACTCAAAATTCTATTTAAAAAATAGACCTCTTGAGGCAGCAGTATACTAAGGTCCTGTCAAAAAAAAAGTGTGCCCACTAAAACATTTTTAAAGCAGCTATTACCACTTCTTAGAGTTTATCTGAACCTCAGGAGTCAGCAAATCCAATTTTCAACCCACTGCAGGAATCTGTCTTTAGCACATCATTGCCTGATGGCCATCTATCCTTTTGTTGAGAGCTTATTATCCTAATGAGGCAGCTCAATTTGTTGTTGCATAGGTCTGATTATTATATTTTTCTTATACTCAGTAAAAAAATCTATGTGCTCATCTATTTGGTGTCTCTGTAGTCTTTTTCTCCAAGCCTGAACAATTCTGGTTCCTTGAATAGGTTGTAAATGTATGGCTTTTAACCTTCCCTTGTCCCTCACCTTTCCTCACTTACCCTCCTGCTTCCCTGTATACATTGGCTGTTGCAATTACCTTTGCCTTTTAATCAGTCTTCCCGCTGCCTTCCCCTCAGTTCTGATACTGTAGTTCAACTTACATTATTCAGCTCAAAGCTTTCACTCAAGGCAAAAACAGAGGGTGGATGCATTCTACTCTTCCTTCTGGAGTTAAGGGTGAGAGGGAATATGTATTCTTGATAACTGAGTATGAAACCCTAAATGCATTTTCTCATCAAAATTTGGGACAAGTGACTTGAAGCAGTTCTATTGGATGAATGCTTTAGTTATGTTTAGTTAAAATAAAATTTACTTAATGCTGGCCTGGAAACTTTATATTTTAATAGAAAAATATATTCTTACTCTAAAATAAACTTACAAAGAAATAATTAGAAGATCACTAATTGATAAGTAGAAATCTGCTTGTATATTTGAAAAAAATTAGAAAATTCTTTGATACAAACATGTGAAGAAAGTGTCAGAGAAGGGTATCCTTTTGGCAAGTGAAAAAGCCCTTGCATTAGAGAAATAATAAATAAAATGGGCAGGATTTAAAGACAAAAGATACTTTAAGGTGAGAAGGGTTTTTCTTATTATGTTATCACAGAAAACATACCAAATCAATCAGAATTTACCCTAGGATCTAGGCCTTGTTCAAACACGAAAAGAGCCTGTCCCAACTTTGTGAAGAAATTACATGGCTCCAATGTACCACTGTTGAAAGAACTTTGAAAAAAAAAATGCTCCAAATTTATTTCCATATTACCCCAAACTTAAAAATAAAATATATGTTAGAACTTTGCTTTTCATTTTGTACCTTTGAGTAAAACTTAAAATAACAGCAAAATGCTACCCACAGTTGGTTGTAACTTTTCTTCCAAGGAGCAAGCATCTTTTAATATCATGGCTGCTGTCACCATCTACAGTGATTTTGGAGCCCCCCAAAAATAAAGTCTGTCACTGTTTCCATTGTTTCCCAGTCTATTTGCTATGAAGTGATGGGACCAGAGGCCATGATCTTAGTTTTCTGAACGTTGAGTTTTAAGCCAACTTTTTCACTCTCCTCTTTCACTCTCAACCAAGAGACTCTTCAGTTCTTCACTTTCTGCAGCAAGTGTCGTGTTGTCTGCATATCTGAGGTTATTGATATTTCTCCTGGCAATCTTGATTCCAGCTTGTGCTTTATCCAGCCCAGCGTTTCTCATGATGTACTCTGCATACAAGTTAAATAAGCAGGGTGACCATATACAGCCTTGACATACTCCTTTCCTGATTTGGAACCAGTCTGTTGTTCCACGTCCAGTTCTAACTATTGCTTCTTGACCTTTATTATAACTCTATTACACGAATAGAAAAACTCTATTATATGGCTACAAAATTTTTATCAGAAGTGGTAATGGTATTATATTTTAAAAGATTAATTTGTCATCATTAGAGAAGTTTATAACTGAATTCTTCAACACCTACCTGCTAAACTACCAAATGTAAGTTTCCTGCGGCCCACTTTCTCAACAAGCCAGACACCCACAAGTGTGAAAATGAAATTTGTGAAGGCTGTAATGGAAGCCAGCCATATTGCAAGTCTGTCATCTTCAACACCAGACATCTGCAGAATGGTTGCACTGTAGTACCTGTGAGGTGAGAATAAAACAGTTGTTGCTGTTAGTCATTCAGAGAAACACAGTTATTCATATAGATAAGTATCTATCTGACTAAACCATACCTGGAAGAACTGAAAAATAATACCAAGTTAACATGGAAATCATGCAAACCATTTAAAGGATCACAATACAGTGACTATGTCCAGATGAAATTTATAACTTTGTATCATTAAGAAGAGATACTCAAGCAAGTGAACAGAGGGCTAAAACCTTTAAAAGTTACATGCGCTCCACACCTAGGGACAGCAACAGCTGTAGTTTCACTAAAACTATCGAGGAGAAGCTCCAAATACATGGAATCAATCAGAAGTCACCGTACACTGTAAATGTATGTACTTAAAAAAAGAGAACTGCTACATGTCTTAATCTTAAATTTAAAATCTAGTACAAGAATTTCTTGAAAGACACAAGAAGAAAGAATATATCAAGTTATCTGGCATCCAGTAAGTGGTAAAGAATTTGCCTGCAAGGCAGGAGACAGGAGACATGCAGGCTTGATTCCTGGGTTGGGAAGAGCCCCTGAAGTAGGAAATGGCAACCCACTCCAGTATTCTTGCCGGGGAAATCCCATGGACAGAGGAGCCCAGCAGGCTACAGTCCATGGGTTTGCAAAGAGTGAGACATGATTGAGCACATGGGCTGATTGGTACAGGAAGGAGATGAGAAACTTACATGATATGTACAAAAAGAATGTCTTTGTTCCAAAAGGGGATGCTCTTTGTTAAGTCGCTAGCACATCTGCATGATTAGGTCCTATAGACTCATTTTGTTCTAAATAAATACACTGAAGAAAGAGAAAGAAAGTGAAGTTGCTCAGTGGTGTCTGACTCTTTGCAACCCCATGGACTGTGTAGCTTACCAGGCTGCTCCGTCCATGGAATTTTCCAGGCAAGAAGAGTGGAATGTGTTGCCATTTCCTTCTCCAGGGGATCTTCCCGACCCAGGAATTGAACCCGGGTCTTCTGCACTGCAGGCAGACGCTNAAATACACTGAAGAAAGAGAAAGAAAGTGAAGTTGCTCAGTGGTGTCTGACTCTTTGCAACCCCATGGACTGTGTAGCTTACCAGGCTGCTCCGTCCATGGAATTTTCCAGGCAAGAAGAGTGGAATGTGTTGCCATTTCCTTCTCCAGGGGATCTTCCCGACCCAGGAATTGAACCCGGGTCTTCTGCACTGCAGGCAGACGCTTTACCATCTGAGCCACCAAGGAAGCCCATACACTGGAGACGGGCTCTAAAAATCATAATGCCTACTTCTTGATGGACAATGGGAGATATGTCTGGTATGTTTAAGATGATAGGTTTCTCACAGCACATTTCTTTTTTGGTGAAAATATCAGTAGCTATATCAGATTACTTTGAATTGGCCCTTTAAACAAAAGAAGCAAAAATATTCCTGGCAAATAATCTATGAAATGTGACAGAATTCAAATTCTGAAGATACATTCTGAAACACAAATTTTGCTGTCTTTCAAGCCATTCCAAAACGAGTTAGCTTTACCCAGATCCAATAGTGGGCATCTAAGCAGTGTATTCAATAAACTGAAATATTTCCATATTTCCAGTCTCAAGTTTCTGGATGGTAGTCAATGTTTTCATGTGCTGTGCTTAGTCGCTCAGTTGTGTCTTACTCTTTGCAACCCTATGGACTTTAAGCTGGATGAATCACAAGCTGGAATCAAGATAGCTGGGAAAAATAGCAACGACCTGAGACAGGCACACAATATCACTCTAATGGCAGAAAGTAAAGAGGAGCTAAAGAGCCTCTTGATGAAAGTGAAAGAGGTGAGTCAAAAAGCTATTTTGAAACTCAACATTCAAAAAATGAAGACTATGGCATCTGGTCCCTAAACAGAAGGGGAAAATTGGAAGCACTTACAGACTTTCTTTTCCTGGGCTCCAAAAATCACTATAGATGGTGAAAGAACCAAGAAATCAAAAGACACTTTGCTGCTTGGAAGGAAAGCTATGACAAACCTAGACACAGTATTAAAAAGAAGACATCACTTTACCAACAAAGGCTCATATAGTCAAAGGTATGGTTTTTCCAATAGTTATGTATGAACGTGAGAGTTGGACTCTAAAGAAGGTTGAGCACTGAAGAACTGATGCTTTCAAATAGTGGTGATAGTGAAGACTCTTGAGAGCCCCATGGACTGCAAGGAGATCAAACCAATCAACCCTGAATATTCATCGGAAGGACTGTTGCTAAAGCTGAAGCTCCAATCCTTTGGTCACCTGATGCGAAGAGCTGACTCTTGGAAAAGATCCTGATGCTAGGAATGACTGAAGGCTAAAAGGAGAAGCAGGTGGCAGAGGATGAGATGGTTAGACAGTATCACCGACTCAATGGACATGGATTTGAGCAAACTCTGGGAGATAGTGGAGGACAGAGGAGCCTGGCAAGCTGCAGTCCACAGGATCGCCAAGAACGGGACATGGCTTAGTAACTGAACATCAAGAAGAAACAACATATTTACAATTCCTATATGTCCTTTTTAGATCCATCCTTCGGTCATTATGCATTATCCTTTGTTATCTCTTAGAATAGCCTGTATTTTAAAGTCTATTTTGCCTGATATGAGTAGTACCATTCCAGCTTTCTTTTGGCTTCCATTTGCATGGAATCCTTTTTTACCCTCCCCTAACTTTCACTCCTCATGTGTCCCTAGATCTGAAGTGGTTCTCTTATAGACAGTATATATATGGGTCTTGATTTTGTATTCATTCAGCCAATCTATGTCTTTGGTGCATTTAATCCATGTACATTTAAGGTAATTACTGATATGTATGTTCATGGGACGTGAGGGACATGACGATCTGCTGACTTGAGTATCTGTGGGGGTCCTTGAATCAAACTTCTGTGGATAACTGAGAGAGGGACAACTGTATTTCATTGTTTTCATTTTTGACACAATAAAATCATGAAATTGCATGCATTAAATTAATGGCTAGAAATAGAAGTAGTATCAAACAAAGTAAGTTAGTGAGTATCAGAATTTAATTTAAAATGCAAAATGTGTCCTAGGTGTGTAAAATGATTTTTTATGTTACTTAAATTTATAGAGGCAGAATATAAATAAAACCTGGCCTGGGAATCAGAAACCATCATTTTTAAAGACATCTCTGTACGGCTGATTCATGTTGATGTCTGGTAGAAACCAACACAATACTGTAAAGCAACTATCCTTCAAATAAAAATAAACACCTTAAAGAAAAAGACATCTCTGTGGTGTGCTGGCCAGATCTGATAACACACTGTTCAGTTAGTATTTACATACTGAAGACATACTATCAATATATGTGAGTTACTGAGTTCTCACAGATGTATTATTAGATCCAGTTGCTGCCCTGAAGAAGCTCCCATAAAACAAGGACATGGAAAGAAATAATTTTGATATTGCAAGGTATATAAATCACAATGTGGCATTAAAGGACAGACCAAATAATTTCCCTTTATAAAGTTCCTTGATTTTCCAGAAAATTTTATGTTTAAGTTTTGAAGAATTCACAAGGGGTTTGCCAGCACATACAATGATCTAGAAGGACATTGGTGGTAAAGGAAATGACACGTAGGAAGGGAAAATGTACAAAATATTATGCTGGATTTATATAAATCACAATGTGGCATTAAAGGACAGACCAAATAATTTCCCTTTATAAAGTTCCTTGATTTTCCAGAAAATTTTATGTTTAAGTTTTGAAGAATTCACAAGGGGTTTGCCAGCACATACAATGATCTAGAAGGACATTGGTGGTAAAGGAAATGACACGTAGGAAGGGAAAATGTACAAAATATTATGCTGGATTCATACACCAAAAGTATGTTACTGTGGCTGAACATAATAAGGCTCAAGGGAAAGAGAAGTATGACAGAACGCTTCAGTAGAACCTTTTGTTATAGACGGGCCTTGAGAGCCACACTCCTTGTCTGGATTTTATTCTGTACGGAATGGAGAACCATGACATGGACTATGAAGGGAAACAACAAACAATTAAGCTTGTTTTGTGAAAATATCACTCTAACTACAGTAAAGTGTACAGACTAGATGCAGACCTGACCAAGGGTAAACTGTTTGAAGTATTTTTCAGGTCCTTTCATTAGATATAGTACCCTGTAGATTTTCTACATTAACGTGAAACACTGAGAGCAAAGGCTGATTTTCCATGATGGTCTTTTATCTTCCTGTCAGCAAGCCTTGCAACTTTAACCCACATAAATCTTTCTTTGGATGGACTGTCTTGAGTTTTCATCCTCCTTTTTCTTTCTCAAACACTGGTAGATGTATCAGATTTTATTGCTGCCATAAAAAATTACTACAATCACACTGGCTTAAATCAACATAAATTTATTGCCTAACAGGTTTGTAGGTCAGAAATCTNCTAAGTATGGATGTGAGAGTTGGACTATAAAAAAAGCTGAGTGCTGAAGAATTGATGCTTTTGAATTGTGGTGTTGGAGAAGACTCTTGAGAGTCCCTTGGAGTGCAAGAAGACTGAACCTGTCATTCAGGACTAAAGGAAATCAGTCCTGAATATTCATTGGAAGGACTGATGCTGAAGTTGAAACTCCAGTACTTTGGCCACCTGATGCAAAGAAGTGACTCATTGGAAAAGACTCTGATGCTGGGAAAGATTGAAGGCAGGAGGATAAGGGGATGACAGAGGATGAGATGGTTGGATGGCACCACTGATGTGATGGGTATGAGTTTGAGTAGGCTCTGGGAGTTGTTGATGGACAGGGAAGCCTGGCACGGTGCAGTCCATGGGGTCACAAACAGTCAGACACGACTGAGCAACTGAGCTGAACTGATAACTTACTCTGAGCATTTATGTAGTAGTTTAAATTTGCACAAAGCATAACAGTTTTCTTTATAAGAGAATATGAGCTGAAAAAAGCTTTATTTCCTTTTTAGATTCCAAGAAGGGATGCCTTCTCTTTTCAAAATCATTTTCTAATATCTACCTGACAAATTATCATTTTCTTCAAAGATTTCCTGGTTAACCTTTGGTATTCTCACACACACCATCACTTCCCCAGGGTGAAAATGAAAGGGCTGAAAGCAGTGTGTTCTCACAGAGAACACAAATGAGTTTCACAGATCTCTTAGATGTCCAAGAGCAGTAACAGCCAGATTATACGTATATCATTATCTTAGAGATTATGTGAGAGGTAGCTTTCAGTCTTGAATTTTAAATTTGAAAAAGGAAAATAGCTCTAGAAAACATGTAGTCTTTGGGAATGGCAATCCAGCCTAAAAAGGACTTTTAACTAGCAATAAAAGTGTAAACATGAGCATCTCATATGCTGAAAAAACATGCCTATTATGATTTTATTGAGCAAAGGCTTTCCTAGGGATTTATGAAAAAGTTATTTTTTTTCCAGCTTCTTAAAGCCACAACCTGTCACTTTCACTATTGCTAGTACAGTTAATTTAACAGCAAGAAGTAGGTTTTCAATTTGCCAGATTAACCTACAAAGTCTCTCTGCAAAATATATGCCCACATGAGACTGAACATTCAGGACTTCATGCAGGCTCATATTTCCCATGTGTTGAATTGTAAGTAAGTGTTAGTTGCTCAGTTTTGTTCTATTCTAGATGACCCCACGGTCTGTTCATGGGATTCTGCAGGCAAGAATACTGGAGTGGGTTGCCACTTTCTTCTCCAGGGGATCCTCGTGACCCAGGGATCAAGCCCAGGTCTCCTGCATTGCAGGTGGATTCTTTACCATCCGAGCTACCAGGGAAGCCCATACAGTTCAACTGTTGAATCAGATCTGATGTGTTTGATCCAACCTGTTTATGCCTACCACTGTTCTTACGCAATTTAATAAAATAATACTCAAATCAATAAAATAGAAGATGCATTATATTAAAATTTATAATTTTAAAAAGTCAATAAAGCAAAGTACTTTAAAAAAAATTGTAGGCAACACTACCGTTAAGAAATGGAGGATACAATGTAAAATTCTAAAAAGATTCTGCCCTTGGGGCTCTTCTCAAGTGTCTTTCAGTTCTTGTTCTATTTGAGAAGCTAAGTCTAGAATTCATAGATGACAATATTGAGTGGTTTATGCAAGAAAAACAATGTGGAAGTACAAGCAGTAGATGTGATGAATTAATGTACAACTAAAAAATGTTGAAGATATATATACGTATTTCCTCATAACTGCCTTTTTCAGTTAACTAAACAAGAGCCATATTCAAAAGCAGAGACATTACTTTGCCAACAAAGTTCCGTCTAGTCAAGGCTACGGTTTTTCCAGTGGTCATGCATGGATGTGAGAGTTGGACTGCAAAAAAAGCTGAGCGCTGAAGAATTGATGCTTTTGAATTGTGGTGCTGGAGAAGACTCTTGAGAGTCCCTTGGACTGCAAGAAGATCCAACCAGTCCATCCTAAAGGAGATCAGTCCTGGGTGTTCATTGGAAGGATTGATGCTAAAGCTGAAATTCCATTACTTTGGCCACCTCATGCGAAGAGTTGACTCATTGGAAAAGACTCTGATGCTGGGAGGGCTTGGGGGCAGGAAGAGAAGGGGACGACAGAGGATGAGATGGCTGGATGGCATCATGGACTCAGTGGACATGAGTTTGAGTGAGCTCCGGGAGTTGGTGATGGACAGGGAGACCTGGCATGCTGCAACTCATGAGGTCGCAAAGAGACGGACACAACTGAGCGACTGAACTGAACTGAGCTGAAACAAGAGACAATATTCATCATGTCAGTTAAGAGGGCTTCAACCTTTCCTCACCATATCTCACAATCTTACTTATTTCATAACAAGCAGGAATCCAGGGCTTCTAGGTCACCTATATACTTGCTCATTTACTTTCTTTTTTTTTTTCATTTACTTTCATATTAAACTGTAGATTAATAATTTGCCTCAATCTTCCTATCATCCCAGCCCTCTCACACTCTCTCCCTGTGCCTTGTTAACTAATCTAGTCACAAGAGTTCAGTTCAGTTCAGTCGCTCAGTCGTGTCTGACTATTTGAGACCCCATGAATTGCAGCACAACAGGCCTCCCTGTCCATCACCAACTCCCAGAGTTCACTCAAACTCCTGTGCATCGAGTCAGTGATGTCATCCAGCCATCTCATCCTCTATCGTCCCCTTCTTCTCCTGCCCCCAATCCCTCCCAACATCAGGGTCTTTTCCAATGAGTTAACTCTGTGCATGAGGTGGCCAAAGTACTGGAGTTTCAGCTTTAGCATCATTCCTTCCAAAGAACACTAATACACTGAAGAAAGAGAAAGAAAGTGAAGTTGCTCAGTGGTGTCTGACTCTTTGCAACCCCATGGACTGTGTAGCTTACCAGGCTGCTCCGTCCATGGAATTTTCCAGGCAAGAAGAGTGGAATGTGTTGCCATTTCCTTCTCCAGGGGATCTTCCCGACCCAGGAATTGAACCCGGGTCTTCTGCACTGCAGGCAGACGCTTTACCATCTGAGCCACCAAGGAAGCCCATACACTGGAGACGGGCTCTAAAAATCATAATGCCTACTTCTTGATGGACAATGGGAGATATGTCTGGTATGTTTAAGATGATAGGTTTCTCACAGCACATTTCTTTTTTGGTGAAAATATCAGTAGCTATATCAGATTACTTTGAATTGGCCCTTTAAACAAAAGAAGCAAAAATATTCCTGGCAAATAATCTATGAAATGTGACAGAATTCAAATTCTGAAGATACATTCTGAAACACAAATTTTGCTGTCTTTCAAGCCATTCCAAAACGAGTTAGCTTTACCCAGATCCAATAGTGGGCATCTAAGCAGTGTATTCAATAAACTGAAATATTTCCATATTTCCAGTCTCAAGTTTCTGGATGGTAGTCAATGTTTTCATGTGCTGTGCTTAGTCGCTCAGTTGTGTCTTACTCTTTGCAACCCTATGGACTTTAAGCTGGATGAATCACAAGCTGGAATCAAGATAGCTGGGAAAAATAGCAACGACCTGAGACAGGCACACAATATCACTCTAATGGCAGAAAGTAAAGAGGAGCTAAAGAGCCTCTTGATGAAAGTGAAAGAGGTGAGTCAAAAAGCTATTTTGAAACTCAACATTCAAAAAATGAAGACTATGGCATCTGGTCCCTAAACAGAAGGGGAAAATTGGAAGCACTTACAGACTTTCTTTTCCTGGGCTCCAAAAATCACTATAGATGGTGAAAGAACCAAGAAATCAAAAGACACTTTGCTGCTTGGAAGGAAAGCTATGACAAACCTAGACACAGTATTAAAAAGAAGACATCACTTTACCAACAAAGGCTCATATAGTCAAAGGTATGGTTTTTCCAATAGTTATGTATGAACGTGAGAGTTGGACTCTAAAGAAGGTTGAGCACTGAAGAACTGATGCTTTCAAATAGTGGTGATAGTGAAGACTCTTGAGAGCCCCATGGACTGCAAGGAGATCAAACCAATCAACCCTGAATATTCATCGGAAGGACTGTTGCTAAAGCTGAAGCTCCAATCCTTTGGTCACCTGATGCGAAGAGCTGACTCTTGGAAAAGATCCTGATGCTAGGAATGACTGAAGGCTAAAAGGAGAAGCAGGTGGCAGAGGATGAGATGGTTAGACAGTATCACCGACTCAATGGACATGGATTTGAGCAAACTCTGGGAGATAGTGGAGGACAGAGGAGCCTGGCAAGCTGCAGTCCACAGGATCGCCAAGAACGGGACATGGCTTAGTAACTGAACATCAAGAAGAAACAACATATTTACAATTCCTATATGTCCTTTTTAGATCCATCCTTCGGTCATTATGCATTATCCTTTGTTATCTCTTAGAATAGCCTGTATTTTAAAGTCTATTTTGCCTGATATGAGTAGTACCATTCCAGCTTTCTTTTGGCTTCCATTTGCATGGAATCCTTTTTTACCCTCCCCTAACTTTCACTCCTCATGTGTCCCTAGATCTGAAGTGGTTCTCTTATAGACAGTATATATATGGGTCTTGATTTTGTATTCATTCAGCCAATCTATGTCTTTGGTGCATTTAATCCATGTACATTTAAGGTAATTACTGATATGTATGTTCATGGGACGTGAGGGACATGACGATCTGCTGACTTGAGTATCTGTGGGGGTCCTTGAATCAAACTTCTGTGGATAACTGAGAGAGGGACAACTGTATTTCATTGTTTTCATTTTTGACACAATAAAATCATGAAATTGCATGCATTAAATTAATGGCTAGAAATAGAAGTAGTATCAAACAAAGTAAGTTAGTGAGTATCAGAATTTAATTTAAAATGCAAAATGTGTCCTAGGTGTGTAAAATGATTTTTTATGTTACTTAAATTTATAGAGGCAGAATATAAATAAAACCTGGCCTGGGAATCAGAAACCATCATTTTTAAAGACATCTCTGTACGGCTGATTCATGTTGATGTCTGGTAGAAACCAACACAATACTGTAAAGCAACTATCCTTCAAATAAAAATAAACACCTTAAAGAAAAAGACATCTCTGTGGTGTGCTGGCCAGATCTGATAACACACTGTTCAGTTAGTATTTACATACTGAAGACATACTATCAATATATGTGAGTTACTGAGTTCTCACAGATGTATTATTAGATCCAGTTGCTGCCCTGAAGAAGCTCCCATAAAACAAGGACATGGAAAGAAATAATTTTGATATTGCAAGGTATATAAATCACAATGTGGCATTAAAGGACAGACCAAATAATTTCCCTTTATAAAGTTCCTTGATTTTCCAGAAAATTTTATGTTTAAGTTTTGAAGAATTCACAAGGGGTTTGCCAGCACATACAATGATCTAGAAGGACATTGGTGGTAAAGGAAATGACACGTAGGAAGGGAAAATGTACAAAATATTATGCTGGATTCATACACCAAAAGTATGTTACTGTGGCTGAACATAATAAGGCTCAAGGGAAAGAGAAGTATGACAGAACGCTTCAGTAGAACCTTTTGTTATAGACGGGCCTTGAGAGCCACACTCCTTGTCTGGATTTTATTCTGTACGGAATGGAGAACCATGACATGGACTATGAAGGGAAACAACAAACAATTAAGCTTGTTTTGTGAAAATATCACTCTAACTACAGTAAAGTGTACAGACTAGATGCAGACCTGACCAAGGGTAAACTGTTTGAAGTATTTTTCAGGTCCTTTCATTAGATATAGTACCCTGTAGATTTTCTACATTAACGTGAAACACTGAGAGCAAAGGCTGATTTTCCATGATGGTCTTTTATCTTCCTGTCAGCAAGCCTTGCAACTTTAACCCACATAAATCTTTCTTTGGATGGACTGTCTTGAGTTTTCATCCTCCTTTTTCTTTCTCAAACACTGGTAGATGTATCAGATTTTATTGCTGCCATAAAAAATTACTACAATCACACTGGCTTAAATCAACATAAATTTATTGCCTAACAGGTTTGTAGGTCAGAAATCTCAGCTGGGTATTCCTTTCTAGAATCTCCAGGGGAAATGACTTCTTTGCTGGTTTTTGCTTTTAACATATTCCACACGCTGTGGCTTGAGGACTCCACTTCCTCATGATTCAAAGCCCACAAAGGTGAGTTCATGCAGTGCCTTTCAGGTCCCTTCACTCTGAGACTCTTTTCTGCTTCCCCTGCATATAAGTTCAGTTCAGTTCAGTTCAGTCGCTCAGTCGTGTCCGACTCTTTGCGACCCCATGAATCACAGCACACCAGGCCTCCCTGTCCATCATCATCTCCCGGAGTTCACTCAGACTCAGCCATCCAGCCATCTTATCCTCTGTCGTCCCCTTCTGCTCCTGCCCCCAATCCCTCCCAGCATCAGAGTCTTTTCCAATGAGTCAACTCTTCGCATGGGGTGGCCAAAGTACTGGAGTTTCAGCTTAACATCATTCCTTCCAAAGAACACCCAGGGTTGATCTCCTTCAGAATGGACTGGTTGGATCTCCTTGCAGGCCAAGGGACACTCAAGAGTCTTCTCCAACACCACAGTTCAAAAACATCGATTCTTCGGCGCTCAGCTTTCTTCACAGTCCAACTTTCACATCCATACATGACCACAGGAAAAACCATAGCCTTGNCCCAGGGTTGATCTCCTTTAGAATGGACTGGTTGGATCTCCTTGCAGTCCAAGGGACTCTCAAGGGTCTTCTCCAACACCACAGTTCAAAAGCATCAATTCTTCGGCGCTCAGCTTTCTTCACAGTCCAACTCTCACATCCATACATGACCACAGGAAAAACCATAGCCTTGACTAGACAGACTTTAGTTGGCAAACTAATGTCTCTGCTTTTGAATATACTGTCTAGGTTGGTCATAACTTTTCTTACAAGGAGTAAGTGCCTTTTAATTTCATGGCTGTAGTCGCCATCTGCAGTGATTTTGGAGCCCCCCAAAATAAAGTCTGTCACTTTTTCCACTGTTTCCCCACCTATTTCCCATGAAGTGATGGGACCGGATGCCATGATCTTCGTTTTCTGAATGTTGAGCTTTAAGCCAACTTTTTCACTCTCTTCTTTCACTTTCATCAAGAGGCTTTTTAGTTCCTCTTCACTTTCTGCCATCAGGGTGGTGTCATCAGCATATCTGAGGTTATTGATATTTCTCCTGGCAATCTCGATTCCAGCCTGTGTTTCTTCCAGTCCAGCGTTTCTCATGATGTACTCTGCATATAAGTTAAATAGCATCCTTAACTCTCTTTTTCAAATTCTTGGTCTACTTTCTGCTCACTTCTCTTTCAATGACAGTTTCAGTGTTTTCCTCACAATTTCTTCTCTACTCTTACATCTGTGTCACGATTCTTGTTAAGAGTAGTGTCAACATGTTGTCCTTCGGTCAGTAAGTCGTGTCCAACTTTAGTGACCCCAAAGACTACAGCACACCCGACTTATCTGTCCTTCATCATCTCTCAGAGCTTGGTCATATTCATCAAATTCATGTCCTTTCAGATGATGATGCTATTCAACCATCTCATGCTCTGCTGCCCTCTTCTCTTTTTGACTTCAGTCATTCCCAGCATCAGGGTCTTTTCCAATGAGTTGGCTCTTCGCATCTCCTGGCCAAAGCAGAGAAGCTTCAGCTTCAGTATCGGACTTTCCAATGAATATTCAGGATTGATTTCTTTTAGGATTGACTGGTTTGATATCCTTGCTGTCTCAGGGACTGTCATGAGTCTTCTCCAACACCACAATTTAAAAGCCTTAACTCCTTAGCACTTAGCCTGCTGTATGGTCCAGCTCTCACATCTGACATGACTACTGGAAAAATCATAGCTTTGACTTCACAGACCATTGTCAGAAAAGTGATGTCTTGCTTTTTAATACACTGTCTAGGTTTGTCATAGCTTTCCTTCCAAGGAGCAAGTGTCTTTTAATTTCATGGCTGCAGTCACTGTCTGCAGTGATTTTCAAGACCAAGAAAATAAAATCTGCCCTCACTTCCAATTTTTCTCCTTCTATTTGCCATGAAGGAATGGGGCCAATTGCCACAATCTTAGTTTTATGACAATTAAGTTTTAAGCCAGCTTTTTCACTATCCTCTTTCATCTTCATCAAGAGGCTCTTTAGTTTCTCTTCAGTTTCTCCCATTAAAGTGGTATAATCTGCATATCTGAGATTGTTGCTATTTCTCCCAAATAACTTGATTCCAGCTTGTGATTCATCCATCCTGGCATTTTGCATGATATATTCTGCATATAAGTTAAATAAACAGAGTGACAATATACACCTTTGATGTACTCCTTTCCCAATTTTGAACCAGTCTGTTGTTTCATGTCTGTTGGTAACTGTTGCTTCTTGACTGGCATACACCTTACCTCAGGAGACAGGTAAGGTGGTTTGGAATTCCCATCTCTTTTAAGAATTCTCCAGTGTTGTGATCTGCATAGTCAAAGGCTTAGTCTTGACAGTCATAGTCAATGAAGCAGGTGCTTTTCTGGAACCCCATTGCTTTCTCTATGATCCAATAAACGTAGCCAATTTGATCTCTAGTCTTTTGCCATTTTTTAAATCCAGCCTGTATATCCAGAGTTCTTGTACTGTTGAAGCCTAGTTTGAAGGATTTTTGAGCATAATCTCACTAGCATGTGAAATGAGGGCAACTGTATGGCAGTTTGAACATTCTGTGGCACTGCCTTTCTTTGGGATTGGAAAGAAAACTGATTTATTTCAGTCCTGTGGACACTGCTGAGTTTTCCGAATTTGCTGACATATTGAGTGCAGCACTTTAACAGCATCATCTTGTAGTATTCGAAATAGCTCAGCTGAAATTTCATTACCTGCAATAGGTTTGCTTGCAGTAATGTCTAAGGCCTGTGAAGGCCACTTGACTTCACACTCCAGGATGTCTGGCTCTAGGTGAGTGACCACACCATTGTGGTTATTCTGGTCATTAAAATATTGTTTGTATGGTTCTTCTGTATATTCTTGCCACCTCTTCTTCATTTCTTCTTCTGTCAGGTCCATACTGTTTCTGTCCTTTATTGTGCCCATCCTTGCATGAAATGTTCCTTTGATATTTCCAATTATCTTGAAGAGATTTCTAGTCTTTCCCATTCTATTGTTTTCTTCTACTTTATTGCATTGTTCATTTAAGAAGGCCTTCTTTTCTCTCCTTGCCATTCTTTGACACTCTGCATTCAGTTTGTATCGCTCTCCCTTTCAACCTTGCCTTTTGCTTCTCTTCTTTCCTCAGCTATTTGTAAAGCCTCCTCAGATAACCATTTTGCATTCTTGCATTTCTTTTTCTTGGGGATGGTTTAGATCATGGCCTCCTACACAATGTTACAAACCTCTGTCTCTAGTTCTTCAGGCACTCTGTCTACAAGATCTAATCCCTTGAAGCTATTAGTCACCTCCACTGTATAATCATAAGGGATTTGATTTAGGTCTCACCTGGTGGCCTAGTGATTTTCCCTACTTTTTTCAACTGAAACATGAATTCTGCAATAGGGGCTGATAATCTGAGCCAAATTCAGCTCCAGGTCTTATTTTTGCTGACTGTATAGATCTTCCCCATCTTCAGCATCAACATGGTCCACCCATAAAATACCTAGTCTCTGCTGATTCACTTCTAAACTCCTTCAGTTATCTTAGTTGCTGACGTGCACCACCTGGTCACAACTCGCTTACTTGAATTCCTCCACTCACAAAATTATTCACTCTTGGGGAGACTTTAAATCATAAACTCTCTCTCGTTTAAGTTATCCATCATCACCTATTTTTTCCCCTTTCTTATAACTGTACACTCTTAAGTAGTGTAGATTTCCTAAATGATTAATTCTTATTTATTGGTATACTACAGAATGACCTGGAAGACCCATTAAAACACAAATTGCTGGGTCCTACTCTGAATTTCTGATGCAGTAAGTCTAAGACCAATAATTTGAATTTCTAAGAAGTTTCCAGGTGATGATGACACTGCTTTGAAAACTTACTCCCCAAACCATTATTATAATCAATTTTTTTGTTGTTGTTATGGTTCAGTTGCTAAGTTGTGTCTGACTCTTTATGACCCCATGAATTGCAGCACACCAGGCTTCCCTATCCTTTACCAGCTCCCAGAGCTTGCTCAAACTCATGTCTGTTGAGTTAGTGATGCCATCTAACCATCTCATTCTCTGTCCTCCCCTTCTCCTCCTGCCTTCAATCGTTTCCAGCATCAGGGTCTTTTCCAATGAGTGGGCTCTTCACATCAGGTGGCCAAAGTATCAGAGCTTCAGCTTCAGCATCAGTCTTTCCAATGAATAATCAAGATTGATTTCCTTTAGGAGTGACTCATTTGATCTTCTTGTAGTCCATGGGACTCTAAAGAGTCTTCTTCATCACCACAGTTCAAAAGTATTGATTTTCTGGTGGTCAGCTTTTTTTAATGGTCCAAGTCTCACTTCATACATGATTACTAGAGACACCATAACTTTGACTACATGGACCTTTGTGGGTAAAGTGATGTCTCTGCTTTTTAACATGCTGTCTAGGTTGATCATAGCTTTTCTTCCAAGGAGCAAGTGTCTTTTAATTTCATGGCTGCAGTCACCATCTCCAGTGATTTGGAGTCCAAGAATGACAGACTTTATATTCTTGGACTCCAAATCACTGCCAGGAAGTGATGGGACCAGATGCCAGATCTTTTTCGAATGTTGAGTTTTAAGCCAGCTTTTTCACTCTCCTCTTTCACCTTCATCAAGAGGCTCTTTAGTTCCTCTTTGCTTTCTGCCATAAGGGTGGTGTCATCTGCATATTTGAGGTTATTGATATTTCTCCTGTGAATCCTGATTCCAGTTTGTGCTTTATCCAGCCTGGCTTTTCGCATGATGTACTCTGCATATAAGCTAAATAAGGAGGGTGACAATATAGAGCCTTGACATACTCCTTTCTCAATTTGGAACCAGTCTGTTTTCCATGTCCGGTTCTAACTGTTACTTTCTCAATGTATACAGATTTCTCAGGAGGCAGGTTAAGGTGGGCTGGGATTCTAATCTCTTAAAGTATTTTCCATAGTTTGTTGTGATCCACACAGTCAAAGGCTTTAGTGCAGCCAATGAAGCATAAGTAGATGTATTTATGGAATTGTCTTACTTTTTCTATGATCCAATGGATGTTGCCAATTTGATCTCTGGTTCCTCTGCCTTTTCTAAATTCAGCTTGAACATCAGGAAGTTCTTGGTTCACAATGTTGAAGGCTGACTTGGAGAATTTTCAGCACTGCTTTAATAGTGTGTGAGATGAATACAATTGTGTGGTAGTTTGAACATTCTTTGGCATTGCCTTTCTTTGGGACTGGAATAAAAACTGACATTTTCCAGTCCTGTGGCCACTGCTGAGTTTTCCAAATGTGCTGGCATATTGAGTGCAGCACTTTCACAGCATCATCTCTGAGCATTTGAAATAGTTCAGCTGGAATTCCATCACCTCCACTAGCTTTGTTTGTAGTGATGCTTCCTAAGGCCCACCTGACTTTGCAGTCCAGGATGTCTGGCTCCTGGTGAGTGAACACACCATCGTCTTTACCTGGCTCACTAAGATCTTTTTTATATAGTTCTGTGTATTCTTGTCACCTCTTCTTAACATCTTCTGCTCCTATTAGGTCCATACTGTTTCTGTCCTTAATTGTGCTCATCTTTGCATGAAGGGTTCCCTTGATATCTCTAGTTTTCTTGACAAATAGATTCAAGTAATTAGATATGATAGAGCTCCTGAAGAACTATGGATGGAGTTTTGTAAAATTGTATACTAGGTGGTGATCAAAATCATCCCCAAGGAAAATGAATGCAAAAAGGCAAAATTGTCGTCTGAGGAGGCCTTACAAATAGCTGAGAAAAGAAGAGAAGTGAAAGACCAAGGAGAAAAGGAAATCCAACTTTACTTTTAGCAAAAAAAATGTATAATAATTGTGAGGAACTAATATATGTGTTTTTCTTCAGCTAAAGCCTCTTACCTGTCTCTTATACACATCTAGATGTGTATAAGAGACAGCTGCAATAGGGGCTGATAATCTGAGCCAAATTCAGCTCCAGGTCTTATTTTTGCTGACTGTATAGATCTTCCCCATCTTCAGCATCAACATGGTCCACCCATAAAATACCTAGTCTCTGCTGATTCACTTCTAAACTCCTTCAGTTGAAGAACTATGGATGGAGTTTTGTAAAATTGTATACTAGGTGGTGATCAAAATCATCCCCAAGGAAAATGAATGCAAAAAGGCAAAATTGTCGTCTGAGGAGGCCTTACAAATAGCTGAGAAAAGAAGAGAAGTGAAAGACCAAGGAGAAAAGGAAATCCAACTTTACTTTTAGCAAAAAAAATGTATAATAATTGTGAGGAACTAATATATGTGTTTTTCTTCAGCTAAAGCCTCTTACAACTTACTTTGTCTTTGTTCAATTTATTATTAGATGAGATGATACCTTTTTTTTTTTTAGTTTCTAAAACATCACAAAATAGACACTGTGATAAATGGTATGTTTTCTATTTAATTTAACAAATCTTTACGTGGTAATATTAATAGATGTTTTAGTGGAAATTATATAATGGCTGAATGTCTCAATTACATGAAATTAAAATATATTTATTCAAGACCTACTATGTGCTAGAGACAGTGGGAGATATAAAGACATGTAATACCTGGGATTGTTTGTGGAGGGCTTGGAAACTGCCATACACGTAAAAATTATATCCAATGGGCCATGTTTTATGGGGACAGTATGATTACAGCACTATGTGAATATAAGTGCAGTGATTAACTCTACCCAACAGTCCAAATTGTTCATTAGTGATTCTAATTACCACTTCTCATGTTCCAAGATTGAAAAAATACAAAAGGTCAAGGAATTTAGGATGACAGTTACTACAAGACTTAGTCTGGGAGAGCATGTGAAACCAGCTCAAGCAAGAGTCATGCACAGATAGAACTAGAAGGGTCTTGAGAGAATATAAATCGTAATTAGAATGCCAAATACCTGTTGGGTTCGCTGACTAGAAACACTGCAGTGGCATAGATGGAAATTGTGACATGAAGGAAATTCTTGATTTTGATATCACAGGAGACGGCAAGGATTCAAATGTGATCTACATTTATCTCTTTGATTCAGGAAATCCATGATAAATGAAGAAGGAGCTGTATCCACTGGTGCTCAAAGAGTTGAGCTGAGTGAGGGAGAGGCATATGGGAGTGAAAGGATGCTATAAAGGTCAACAGGATTGCTCAGTTCTCAAAGAGCACACACCAACTGGATGTACTTGAAGTTCTCAAAGAGCAACACACCAACTGGATGCACTTGAAGTCCCCTAATATGCTTGCTCTTAAACTCTCCAAAATGCTGAGCTCATCTCCTGTGGAAGAGTGGGCTTGTAGAACAACAGCAGCCAGGGGAAGCAGAACGCAATTCTGTGAACTAGGTGCCAGAGAATTCCATCATTTAACATCTATTTCTGCTTTATTGACTATGCCAAAGCCTTTGACTGTGTGGATCACAATAAACTGTAGAAAATTCTAAAAGAGATGGGAATACAAGACCACCTGAACTGCCTCTTGAGAAATCTGTATGCAGGTCAGGAAGCAACAGTTAGAACTGGACATGCAACAACAGACTGGTTCCAAATAGGAAAAGGAGTACGTCAAGGCTGTATATTGTCACCCTGCTCATTTAACTTATATGCAGAGTACATCATGAGAAATGTTGGATTGGAAGAAACACAAGCTGGAATCAAGATTGCCAGGAGAAATATCAATAACCTCAGATATGCTGATGACACCACCCTTATGGCAGAAAGTGAGGAGGAACTAAAAAGCCTCTTGATGAAAGTGAAAGAGGAGAGCGAAAAAGTTGGCTTAAAGCTCAACATTCAGAAAACGAAGATCATGGCATCCGGTCCCATCACTTCATGGGAAATAGATGGGGAAACAGTGGAAACAGTGTCAGACTTTATTTTGGGGNTCCTCTTTGCTCATCCCCACCCTCTCACCTCTGCCTAGAATTGATTCATTTTAAGAGATTCTAACTTAAGAGGTTCCAAGGGCCCTTTGAAAAAGACAGGCTTTCTGAACTAGTTTGTAGAGACACTACTGCAGTAAGTTTCTTGTACAGAAATCATCTTATCTTGTCCTACTTTGTCCTCTTTGCTAAATCACTACCTTTAAAGTTTATTGTACCTATTGTCTCTCTATATGTTTAATTAAGTTCTCTTATGCTTCTTCTGGAATAAGGAAGGATTGAAATGAATAAAGCCTTCTTAATTAATATGAATAAATTTTATTTTTCCATTTCCAAATATGGATGGAAAGGAAACTGATCAATTTTTTAACAGCAGAGAAACAAGTTGAGCTCTAACAGCCCTGGGCTACAAAGAGAGGGCTTCCACACCAATGTATAATTAAACAGTAAATTAGGCTGACTTGATACAGGCATGTTGACAACACTGTGCCCTTTGATGTTCAAAGAAAGACTTAAAACTGCACTTAGTTCATTTCAAGTGCATGCAGCCAGTTCCAGGACATTCTTGTTTCATTATTAGTGAAGTGCAGGACCTTTCAAAAATGACAGGAAAAATTAGACCTATGTGTACATATGAAGCTTGACCTAAAGAGGAAAAGCAATTACCAGTGAGTCAGTGTACATTTATTGAGGGAATATATCATGAAAGACATTCATATTAATTTAAAATACTACAGAAAAGCATTGAATCATCTTACTAATTCTGAGAAACCAGGAAAATACTCTGATTAGATATCTGTGTGTCTGAATTGACTGGATTGTCTTAATTCTCTATTTTCCTTTAAACATGTAGAACTGGTTCTACAAATGCTGTTTACATTTTTTTTTTAATAATGCAAACCTAAGCTGCTTCATAAGAAGCACAGATGAGTAAAACAGTAAGAATAATGGCTAATGTTTATCAGTACTTTTTGAGTCTATAAAACTCAATTTTAGAGTTGGAGATCATGGCAGAATGTATCACCTGATAAAAGTAGAAAAGGAGAAATAACATCTATTGAGCACTTCCTGTATGCCAAATATAGCCAGATATGGTTTCCTCATATTATACCATTCAAGCATCACAAACACTTTATGATAATACAAACTCAGTAAGAGTAGACGATAAATATTTTTAGGGTGTAATTGACTCAACATAAAAGCTCTCCATTCTCACATATACTCAGGATCCCAAAGAAACTGTTATGGAAATTCTTACTCAGTTTATATTTTTTTCTACATAAAAACTACTTTATTTTCTACAGCTAAAGTCTCTTGTACTGTCAAATAAAATGTCACTAATGGTGAACTTCATAAAATATAAAAATCATAAAATTATACTTAGTTATAAACCATCGGAGATGGGCCAATAGATGGGCAGCCAGCTTGTTACAAGAGATATCCCAGCAATACGCTGCCCCTTAAGGGGTATATGGAGTACTAGCTTGTCCCAGAGGCTCAAAGCCAGCTAAAACTGCCTCTCCATTGGGAGCTCTAGAATCAATTAAAATAAACTTAAAGAGCAGATTTACAGGGGAAAAGAAATATCAAAAAGAGCATCTTTACAAATGCAGGAGAAAAAGAAGTAGAGTTCCTCACATCCTGTATTAGGGTGATGGTGACACAAAAACTATTAAATATTGAAAGGGAGGGCTTTTCCCCCCAAATACCAGAGGGTAGACGTCCTTCTTCTAACTGCTTCTATTCTAATAACTTAACAGTAGCTTAGGGAAAGTGAAAGTCTTTCAGTTCTGTCTGACTCTTTGGAACTCCATGGACTATATAGCCCACCAGGCTCCTCTGTTCATGGAATTCTCCAGGCAAAAATACTGAAGTGGGCAGCCATTCCCTTCTCCAGGAACAGTAATTTATTACTTACTTATTCCAGGTCCATGAGAGAGTAACCTATTATTCTGTTGTGAAGATAATATTTTATGGTTATATTTATATTTAACTATATTTATTACATTTTATATACTATATTTGAATTTAATCTGTTTTTAAAAAATTAATTTATTTGTTTTAATGGGAGGCTCATTACTTTACAATATTGTAGGGGTTTTTGCCATACGGTCACGTGAATCAGCCACGGGTGTACATGGGTTCCCCATCCTGAACCCCCTTCCCACCTCCCTCCCCATCTCATCCCTCAGGGTCATCCCAGTGCACCAGCCCTGAGCATCCTGTCTCATNTTTATTTGTTTTAATGGGAGGCTCATTACTTTACAATATTGTAGGGGTTTTTGCCATACGGTCACGTGAATCAGCCACGGGTGTACATGGGTTCCCCATCCTGAACCCCCTTCCCACCTCCCTCCCCATCTCATCCCTCAGGGTCATCCCAGTGCACCAGCCCTGAGCATCCTGTCTCATGCATGGAACCTAGACTGGTGATCTGTTTCACATATGATAATATACATGTTTCAATGCTATTCTCTCAAATCACCCAACCTTGCCTTCTCTCAGAGTCCAAAAGTCTGTTCTTTACATCTGTGTCTCTTTTGCTGTCTCACATATAGGGTCATTGTTACCATCTTTCTAAATTCCATATATATGTGTTAATATACTGTATCGGTGTTTTTTGTTTTTTTTTTACTTCACTCTGTATAATAGGCTCCAGTTTCATCCACCTCATTAGAACTGATTCAAATGCATTCTTTTAAATAGCTGAGTAATATTCCATTGTTTATATGTACCACAGCTTTCTTACCCGTTCATCTGCCGATGGACATCTAGGTTGCTTCCATGTCCTGGCTATTGTAAACAGTGCTGTGATGAACATTGGGATACACGTGTCTCTTTCAATTTTGGTTTCCTCTGTGTGTATGCCCAGCAGTGGGATTTCTGGGTTTGATGACAAATTTCCAGTTTTTTAAGGAAGCTCTAAACTGTTCTCCATAGTGGCTGTACCAGTTTGCATTCCCACCAACAGTGTAAGAGGGTTCCCATTTCTCCACACCCTCTTCAGCATTTATTGTTTGTAGACTTTTTGATAGCAGCCATTCTGACTGGTGTGAGATGGTACTTCATTGTGGCTTTGATTTGCATTTCTCTGATAATGAGTGATGATTAGCATCTTTTCATGTGTTTGTTAGCCATCTATATGTTTTCTTGGAAGAAATGTCTGTTTAGTTCTTTGGACCATTTTTTCACTGAGTCACTAATTTTTCTGGAATTGAGTTGCAGGAGCTGCTTGTATAATTTTCAGATTAATTCATTGTCAGTTGCTTCATTTGCTATTATTTTCTCCCATTCTGAAGGCTGTCTTTTCACCTTGCTTATAGTCTCCTTTGTTGTGCAAAAGCTTTTAAGTTTAATTAGGTCCCATTTGTTTATTTTTGCTTTTATTTCCATTACTCTGGGAGGTGGGTCATAGAGCATGCTGCTGTGATTTATGTCAGAGAGTGTTTTGCCTATGTTTTCCTCTAGGAGTTTTATAGTTTCTGATCTTACGTTTAGATCTTTAATCCATTTTGAGTTTATTTTCGTGTATGGTGTTAGAGTGTTCTAATTTCATTCTCTTACAAGTGGATGACCAGTTTTCCCAGCACCACTTGTTAAAGAGATTGTGGCTTCCCTGGTGGCTCAGAGGTTAAAGCATCTGCCTGCAATGCGGGAGACCTGGGTTTGATCCTTGGGTCGGGAAGATCCCTTGGAGAAGGAAATGGCAACCCACTCCAGTATTCTTTCCTGGAGAATTCCATGGACGGAGGAGGCTGGTGGGCTACAGTTCACAGCGTCACAAAGAGTTGGACACGACTGAGCGATCACTTTTCATTTTGCCAAAGATAAGGTATCCATAGGTGCATGGATTTACCTCTGGGCTTTCTATTTTGTTCTAGTGATCTATATTTCTGTCTTTGTTCCAGTACCATACTGTCTTGATGACTGTAGCTTTGTAGTACAGTTTGAAGTCAGGCAGATTGATTCCTTCAGTTCCATTCTTCTTTCTCAAGATTGCTTTGGCTATGAGATTTTTTGTATTTCCATACAAATTGTGAAGTTATTTGTTTTAGTTCTCTGAAAAATACCATTGGTAGCTTGATAGGGATTACATTGAATCTATAGATTGGATTGCTTTGGGTAGTAGACTCATTTTCACCCTGTGCCCCAGGGGATTGAAGGAGAAAGCGCCCCCCCCCNTTTTTACTTCACTCTGTATAATAGGCTCCAGTTTCATCCACCTCATTAGAACTGATTCAAATGCATTCTTTTAAATAGCTGAGTAATATTCCATTGTTTATATGTACCACAGCTTTCTTACCCGTTCATCTGCCGATGGACATCTAGGTTGCTTCCATGTCCTGGCTATTGTAAACAGTGCTGTGATGAACATTGGGATACACGTGTCTCTTTCAATTTTGGTTTCCTCTGTGTGTATGCCCAGCAGTGGGATTTCTGGGTTTGATGACAAATTTCCAGTTTTTTAAGGAAGCTCTAAACTGTTCTCCATAGTGGCTGTACCAGTTTGCATTCCCACCAACAGTGTAAGAGGGTTCCCATTTCTCCACACCCTCTTCAGCATTTATTGTTTGTAGACTTTTTGATAGCAGCCATTCTGACTGGTGTGAGATGGTACTTCATTGTGGCTTTGATTTGCATTTCTCTGATAATGAGTGATGATTAGCATCTTTTCATGTGTTTGTTAGCCATCTATATGTTTTCTTGGAAGAAATGTCTGTTTAGTTCTTTGGACCATTTTTTCACTGAGTCACTAATTTTTCTGGAATTGAGTTGCAGGAGCTGCTTGTATAATTTTCAGATTAATTCATTGTCAGTTGCTTCATTTGCTATTATTTTCTCCCATTCTGAAGGCTGTCTTTTCACCTTGCTTATAGTCTCCTTTGTTGTGCAAAAGCTTTTAAGTTTAATTAGGTCCCATTTGTTTATTTTTGCTTTTATTTCCATTACTCTGGGAGGTGGGTCATAGAGCATGCTGCTGTGATTTATGTCAGAGAGTGTTTTGCCTATGTTTTCCTCTAGGAGTTTTATAGTTTCTGATCTTACGTTTAGATCTTTAATCCATTTTGAGTTTATTTTCGTGTATGGTGTTAAAGTGTTCTAATTTCATTCTCTTACAAGTGGATGACCAGTTTTCCCAGCACCACTTGTTAAAGAGATTGTGGCTTCCCTGGTGGCTCAGAGGTTAAAGCATCTGCCTGCAATGCGGGAGACCTGGGTTTGATCCTTGGGTCGGGAAGATCCCTTGGAGAAGGAAATGGCAACCCACTCCAGTATTCTTTCCTGGAGAATTCCATGGACGGAGGAGGCTGGTAGGCTACAGTTCACAGCGTCACAAAGAGTTGGACACGACTGAGCGATCACTTTTCATTTTGCCAAAGATAAGGTATCCATAGGTGCATGGATTTACCTCTGGGCTTTCTATTTTGTTCTAGTGATCTATATTTCTGTCTTTGTTCCAGTACCATACTGTCTTGATGACTGTAGCTTTGTAGTACAGTTTGAAGTCAGGCAGATTGATTCCTTCAGTTCCATTCTTCTTTCTCAAGATTGCTTTGGCTATGAGATTTTTTGTATTTCCATACAAATTGTGAAGTTATTTGTTTTAGTTCTCTGAAAAATACCATTGGTAGCTTGATAGGGATTACATTGAATCTATAGATTGGATTGCTTTGGGTAGTAGACTCATTTTCACCCTGTGCCCCAGGGGATTGAAGGAGAAAGCGCCCCCCCCCAACACACACTTCAGGGGAAACCCCTAGAATGAACACAGTTGGAACTGTGTTCATTCTAGGGGTTTCCCTCAGAAATGTGTGGGGGTCTTTCAGAGGAGCTAAAGGAAAACAAGGGAGGGAGGAAGGGAGTGACAGATGGGCAGGCGTGGGGGAAGGAGCATTCTGTGGTATCCGCCACCCCTGCCCAGGGGCTCAGAAGCCTTTGCCTGGGTCCAAAGGCCAGGGCAAGCTCGGCTTACAGACTGGGGGAGGGGGCCTACATCTCCCTCCCCATGCCAGGAGAGACGGTAGGAGACCAGGTGGGAGCTCAGACAGAGCTGTTTTTAAAAGTCCCCTTAGCTCTAGGTGGGCCAGGGCCCCAGGGTTCTGAACGAAGGGTGGGCACAGTGCCCCTGTCCTCATCATGGTGGTCTTGAGGGAACTGAGGCACCCCAAGTACCTGGGGCCTCAGAACCCAGGGGCCAAGAGCTTCTAGATGTTCCTCCCACCCAGCCTGTACCTGAAGACCAAGGCAGGTGGAGCAGCAGGGAGGCAGGGAAAGGGTGGGAGCAGCAGAGTGTAAGGCACGCATATCTCACTCACTCTCACTGGCCCAGCAGCCTTCTGAGGCCTGGCCCAAGATTACTCCTTGGTGAAGTCCCTGTCTATCTATGTCCATGTAGGGCTCCTCAGTGAGAGCCATGGCATTCTCATTTTCACTATATTGATTCTTCCAATCCATGAATGTGGTATATTTCTCCATTTATTTGTGTCATCTTTGACTTCTTTCATCAGTGTTTTATAGTTTTCTATATATAGGTCTTTAGTTTCTTTAGGTAGATTTATTCCTAAGTATTTTATTCTTTTTTGTTGCAATGGTGAATGGAATTGTTTCCTTAATTTCCCTTTCAGTGAGAATGTTTTCTCATTGTTAGTGTATAGGAATTTCTGTGTGTTAATTTTATATGCTGCATTTTTACTCTATTCATTGATTGGCTCTAGTAATTATCTGGTGGAGTCTTTAGGGTTTTCTATATAGAGGATCATGTCATCTGCAAACAGTGAGAGTTTTACTTCTTCTTTTCCTTTTTGTTCCATTGATCTATATTTCTGTCTTTGTGCCAGTACCACACTGTCTTGATGACTGTGGCTTTGTAGTAGAGCCTGAAGTCAGGTAAGTTGATTCCTCCAGTTCCATTCTTCTTTCTCAAAATTGCTTTGGCTATTCGAGGTTTTTTGTATTTCCATACAAATCTTGAAATTATTTGTTCTAGTTCTGTGAAAAATACCGCTGGTAGCTTGATAGGGATTGCATTGAATCTGTAGATTGCTTTGGGTAATATATTCATTTTCACTATATTGATTCTTCCAATCCATGAACATGGTATATTTCTCCATCTATTAGTGTCCTCTTTGATTTCTTTCATCAGTGTTTTATAGTTTTCTATATATAGGTCTTTAGTTTCTTTAGGTAGATTTATTCCTAAGTATTTTATTCTTTTTTGTTGCAATGGTGAATGGAATTGTTTCCTTAATTTCCCTTTCAGTGAGAATGTTTTCTCATTGTTAGTGTATAGGAATTTCTCTGTGTTAATTTTATATGCTGCATTTTTACTCTATTCATTGATTGGCTCTAGTAATTATCTGGTGGAGTCTTTAGGGTTTTCTATATAGAGGATCATGTCATCTGCAAACAGTGAGAGTTTTACTTCTTCTTTTCCCATTTGGATTTTTTTATTTCTTTTTTTTTCTCTGATTGCTGTGGCTAAACTTCCAAAACCATGTTGAATAGTAGTGGGGAGAGTGGGCAACCTTGTCTTGTTCCTGACTTTAGGGGAAATGCTTTCAATTTTTCACCATTGAGGATAATGTTTGCTGTGGGTTTATCATATATGGCTTTTTATTATGTTGAGGTATGTTCCTTCTATGCTTGCTTTCTAGAGGATTTTTTATCATAAATGGATGTTGAATTTTCTCAAAGGCTTTCTCTGCATCTATTGAGATAATCACATGGTTTTTATCTTGCAATTTGTTAATGTGGTGTATCACATTAATTGATTTGCAGATATTAAAAAATCTTTGCCATCCCTTGGATAAAGCCCACTTAGTCAGGATGTATGATCTTTTTAATATGTTGTTGGATTCTGTTTGATAGAATATTGTTGAGGATTTTTGCATCTATGTTCATCAGTGATATTGGCCTGTAGTTTTCTTTTTTTGTGTGGCATCTTCGTCTGGTTTTGGTATTAGGGTGATGGTGGCCTCATAGAATGAGTTAGGAAGTCTACTTGCTCTGCAACTTTCTGGAAGCATTTGAATAGGATAGGTGTTAGCTTTTCTCTAAATTTTTGGTAGAATTCAGCTGTGAAGCTGTCTGGTCCTGGGCTTTTGTTTGCCGGAAGATTTCTGATTACAGTTTCGATTTCCATGCTTGTGCTGGGTCTGTTAAGGTTTTCTATTTCTTCCTGGTTCACTTTTGGAAAGTAGTATTTTTCTAAGAATTTGTCCATTTCTTCCAAGTTGTCCATTTTATTGGTATATAGCTGCTGATAGTTCGGAGAAGGCAATGGCAACCCACTCCAGTACTCTTGCCTGGAAAATCCCATGGACGGAGGAGCCTGGTAGGCTGCAGTCTATGGGTCGTGAAGAATTGGACACAATTGAATGACTTCACTTTAACTTTTCACTTTTCACTTTCATTCATTAGAGAAGGAAATGGCAACCCACTCCGGTGTTCTTGCCTGGAGAATCCTAGGGGTGGTGGAGACTGGTGGGCTGCCATCTATGTGTTTGCACAGAGTTGGACACTACTGAAGTGACTTAGCAGCAGCAGTAGCAGCAGCAGTCTCATGATACTTTGTATTTCTGTGTTGTCTGTTGTGATTTCTCCATTTTCATTTCTAATTTTGTTGATTTGATTCCTCTCCCTTTTTTTCTTGATGAGTCTGGCTAATTGTTTGTCTATTTTATTTATCCTCTCAAAGAACCAGCTTTCCATTTTGTTGATTTTTCTATGGTCTCCTTTGTTTCTTTTTCATTTATTTCTGCCCTAAGTTTTTTTTTTTTTTTAGACTACAAACATCTCTTATTTTTTTTAATCTCTCTTCACCAGTAGTATTAAAAAAATATTTTTTAATGTAAAGAGTTCTCTATTTTTTAGTTAGGCAAAAACTCAAAAGTTTTCTAAGATATATATGTTATACATACTATTTATATATATGTATTCAAAAGCTTTTCTACTACAATTGATAAAAACTTGAGAAAGAACATAGAAGAGAGAGAGAAAGTTGAAAACACACTTTCTTTCTACTAACCCTGGGATTCTTCATTTCTTCTTTTGCTATTTGCTTTAGGTGTAGAGTTAGGTTATTTATTTGACTTTTCTCTTGTTTCTTGAGGTAGGCTTGTATTACTATGAACCTTCCCCTTAGTACTATTTTTACTGAGTCCCATAGGTTTTGGGTTGTTGTGTTTTCATTTTCATTCATTTTTATGTATATTTTGATTTCTTTTTTTATTTCTTCTGTGATTTGTTGGTTATTTGGAAGCGTGTTGTTCAGCCTCCATATGCTGGAATTTATAATAGTTTTTTTTTTTTTTTTTCCTGTAGTTGACATCTAATTCCCATAGGTTTTGGGTTGTTGTGTTTTCATTTTCATTCATTTTTATGTATATTTTGATTTCTTTTTTTATTTCTTCTGTGATTTGTTGGTTATTTGGAAGCGTGTTGTTCAGCCTCCATATGCTGGAATTTATAATAGTTTTTTTTTTTTTTTTCCTGTAGTTGACATCTAATCTTACCACTTTCTAATGAGAAAAGATGCTTGGAATAATTTCAATTTTTTTGAATTTCCCAAGGGTAGATTTATGGCTCAGGATGTGATGGGTTCCATGTGCACTGGAGGAAAAGATGAAATTCATTGTATTGCAGTGACATGTTCCATAGATATCACCTAAGTCTAACTGGTCCATTGTATCATTTAAAGATTGTGTTTCCTTGCTAATTTTCTGTTTAGTTGATCTATCCATATGTGTGAGTCAGGTATTAAAGGTCTTCCACTATTATTATATTACTGTTAATTTCCCCTTTCATACTTGTTAGCATTTGCCTTACATATTGCAGTGTTCCTATGTTGGGTGCATATATATTTATAATTGTTGTATCTTCTTCTTGGATTGACCCTTTGTTCATTATGTAGTGTCCTTCTTTGTCTCTTTTCATGGCCTTTATTTCAAAGTCTATTTTATCTGATATGAGTATTGCTACTCCTGCTTTCTTTTGGTCTCCATTTGTGTGAAATATCTTTTTCCAGACCTTCAGACTTCAGTCTGTATGTGTCCCTTGTTTTGAGGTGGGTCTCTTGTAGACAGCATATATAGGCATCTTGTTTTTGTGTCCATTAAGCCAGTCTTTTGGTTGGGGCATTCAATCCATTTACATTTAAGGTAATTATTGATAAGTATGATCCCGATGCCATTTGCTTTGTTGTTTTGGGTTTGAGCTTATACACCTTTTCTGTGTTTCTTGTCTAGAGAAGATCCTTAAGCATTTGTTGAAGTTTGGTTTGGTGGTGCTGAGTTCTCTCAGCTTTTGCTTGTCTGTAAAGCTTCTGATTTCTCCTTCATATTTGAATGAGATCCTTGCCAGGTACAGTAATCTGGATTGTAGGTTTTTCTCTTTCATCACTTTAAATATGTCTTGCCATTCCCTCCTGGCCTGAAGAGTTTCTATTGAAAATTCAGCTGTTATCCTTATGGGAATCTCCTTGTGTGTTATTGGTTGTTTTTCCCTTGCTGCTTTCAATATTTGTTCTTTGTGTTAGACCTTTGTTAATTTGATTAATATGTGTCTTGGGGTTTTTCGCCTTGGGTTTATCCTGTTTGGGACTCTCCGGGTTTCTTGGACTTGGGTGGTTATTTCCTTCCCCATTTTAGGGAAGTTTTCAACTATTTTCTCCTCAAGTATTTTCTCATGGCCTTTATTTTTGTCTTCTTCTTCTGGGACTCCTACCCTGAGTTCCATGGAGACCCACGGAAGGGATGAAGGATGAGGGCATGGGCGTCACCAAAGAGCATGAGCATTGACACAACACGTATTAAAAACCAAAATTTCAGCAGCGCACATTTTAAAGATCTTGTCAGCATTATCCAACGGATCATGAATCGGGCTAACAGAAAGGAGCTCCAAGGAGCTGTACAAAATGAAAAACTTTTATAGGCAGAAGGGAGCAAACACAAAAGTTATACTTAGGCAAAAAAGTGGGTTGGTTATTGCAAGGTCACTTTCTCCTCCTTATTCTTTTGTCCTTGCCCTCAGCAGTGAGAGTGCAGAGTCCTAACCACTGGACTGCCAAGGAATTCCCTGCAAAGTCACTTTGTTTTGGGGGGTCAGCAGGAGTGTATCAGGTAGATGACCTCCCTAGGGCTGGTCAGGTGATTCCTGATTGACTGCTCTAAAAGAGAGAATTTCCAGAAGAGCTGGAACTGTATTCGTGGTGGTGGTTTAGTTGTTAAGTCGTGTTCGTCTCTTTCGACCCCATGGACTGTGTAACCTGCCAGGCTCCTCTGTCCACAGGATTTCCCAGGCAAGAATACTGGAGTGGGTTGCCATTTCCTTCTCCAGGGCATCTTCCTGACTTAGGGATTGAGCCCTGGTCTCCTGCATTGCAGGTGGGTTCTTTACCAACTGAGCCAGTAATTAAGTTGTCTCAGTTGGGTGATAGAGGGCTTAGTATCAGTGACTTCATCTTGGGCCTGCTGTCTTGTTCTTGTTTTTTAACATTTTTTTATTTGCCTCCACCAGGTCTTAGTTGCGGCATGTGGGATCTAGTTCCCTGACCAGGGATCAAACCTGGGCCCCCTGCACTGGGATCACAGAGTCTTAGCCACTGGACCACCAGGGAAGTTCCTGATGTCTTGTTTTTAACACAAGCAGTGCAGCATCTGTTTTCTCATCCTTAAATGGGGATTATGATGCCTCCTTTAGCCCAGGCTTGGCTGGGAATGGGGCACATTGTTCCAGAGGTCTCTGAGGTTGTCCTCATTTCTTTCAATTATTTTTTCTTTTTTCTTCTCTGCTTCATTTATTTACACCATTCTATCTTCCACCTCACTTATCCTATCTTCTACCTCAGGTATTCTACTGTTGGTTCCCTCCAGAGTGTTTTTGATCTCAGTTATTGCATTATTCATTATTGTTTGACCTTTTTATTTCTTCTAGGTCCTTTTGTTATGGAGAAGGTAATGGCACCCCACTCCAGTACTCTTGCCTGGAAAATCCTATGGACAGAGGAGCCTGTTTGGCTGCAGTCCATGGGGTCAGGAAGAGTCAGACATGACTGAGCGACTTCATTTTCAATTTTCACTTTCATGCACTGGAGATGGAAATGGAAACCCACTTCAGTGTTCTTGCCTGGAGAATCCCAGAGACAGAGGAGCCTGGTGGGCTGCCGTCTATGGGATTGCACAGAGTCAGACATGACTGAAGTGACAGCAGCAGCCAAGTCTTTGTTAAACATTTCTTGCATCTTCTCCATCATTGTCTCCAGGCTATTTACCTGTAACTCTATTTTGTTTTCAAGATTTTGGATCATATTTTACTATCACTATTCAGAATTATTTTTCAGGTAGACTATCTCCTCTTCTTTTGTTTGGTTTGGTGGGCATTTATATTGTTCCTTTACCTGCTGAATATTTCTCTGCCTTTTCATTTTGTTTAGGTTGCTGTGTTTTGGGTGGCCTTTCTGTATTTTGGAAGTTTTGGGTTCCTCTTTATTGTGGAAGTTCTTCCCTGTGGGTGGGGTTGGAAGAGTAGTTTGTCAAGGTTTCCTGGTTAGGGAAGTTTGTGTCAGTGTTCTGGTGGGGGAAGCTAGATCTCTTCTCTCTGGAGTGCAATGAAATGTCCAGTAGTGAGTTTTGAGGTGTCTAAGGGCTTGGTGTGACTTTTGGCTGCCTATACTTTAATGCTCAGGGTTATGTTCCTCTGTTGTTGGAGAAATAGCTTGCTATGTCTTTTCTGAAACTTGTTGGCTCTTGGGTGGAGCTTGGTTTCAGTGTAGGTATGGAGGCTTTTGGATGAGCTTTTGTTGATTAATATTCTCTGGAGTCAGTTTTCTGGTGTTCTCAAGTTTTGGATTTAAGCCTCCTGCCTCTGGTTTCAGTCTTACTCTTACAGTAGCCTCAAGACTTCTCCATTCATACAGCACTTCTTTCAAAGAGAATGGGCTGCCTTTCTGGGTGTCTGGTGTCCTCCACCAGTGTTCAGAAGTTGTTTTACAGAATTTCCTCAGTGTTCAATTGTTCTTTTGATGAATTTGTGGCATAGAAAGTGATCTCCCCGTCCTATTCTTCCACCATATTAGGACCGCCCCCATCTTTTTTTTTTTTTCTAATCTCTAGAAGTTTTTTCTTCTTGACAAGGAAGGACAAAAGTGACAGTATGAACCACATGAACCTAGAGCCAAGAAATATGTGCTTATTCTTGTCACTCTAAGTGGCCCCTCTCTGTTTCTCCTTCTCTTTATAGATTAAAATAGGGCAATAGCCAGAGAGGCATGGTGTGAACAGAGCAGTGAGCTCTCTTTCTTATAATTTCAGCACACTCCAGCAACTGATTTTGCCCTTACTCTGTACCCAACATCACAGGTGCACTCGGCTTTGTTTACAAAACGGATTGTTCAGAAATTCTATAGAAATGACCTGGCAGGCATCAAATAATGGATTGGTTTGGACTGAATTGGGCAACTCCTGCAGAATTCATGTGGTGCTGGAAAAGTAGTTGGCTGCCTCAAATCTCCAAGTTCTGTGGCTTATCTAGTTTATGGGAAAAATGCTAAAGTATTGAAGCATTATATAATAGGTTTTTCACTTAAAACATACAACTTTGTGGTAGACTTACAATTATTGACAATAAGTTAGTAAAATTTACCATATTTTTGAATATTTCCCCTTTATCACACAGACTTCCCTGGTGGCTCAGACAGTAAAGCATTTGCCTGCAATGTGGAAACCTGGGTTCAATCCCTGGGTTGGGAATATCTCCTGGAGAAGGAAATGGCAACCCACTCCAGTATTCTTGCCTGGAAACTCCCATGGGCAGAGGAACCTGGTAGGCTACATTCCATGGGGTCGCAAAGAGTCAGACACGACTGAGCAACTTCACTTTCATTTTTCCTTTATCACACAAAACAGAATTGCAAGAGGGTGCTGAACTAACTTTTCATTATCACTTTTTTAATGTGATGTCCACAGTGACATAACAGGCAAAGAAGTTCAATGTAGAGGACCCTTTGAATATAGACTGCGGGGAGCCGCCCTCAAAAGAAGTGAGGGGTCTTCCTTGTAAGACCCGGCCCTGGGAAGAGTCTGCAGGAATGCCTGCTTATCTCAAGACTCACATTCCCTGTCCCGCCACCCCTTAGAAGTTAATATTTTACTCACACATCTGGCTCCTTGGCGTGGGCAAGCAAAAATAGTTCTGTTTATCTATACCCTGACAGCCTTGAGGAAAAATAAAACACTTAGCTCTGGGAACCTGGGAACAGGAGTCTTTCTTAAGCTTTGTCTTGTCTTTTGAAGGTTACTGATTAGAGAATAGCCCTGTTTCCCTGCCTTAGTGAACATATATAAACTGCACAAAAAATAAAGACGTGGTCAGCCAATTTCAGGCCGCTGCTGGAGTTGCTGACCCTCTCGACCCCATCTTTTGTCTTTATCTTTTGTGTGTGTGTGTAGTTCTTTTCTAAGCCACTTGCAGGATTCTCCTCGCAGGACCTATTCGATTTGCCGGCTGGTACCGGCAATAGACAGTATTTTCTTCTCTATGGAATACTTAAAAAGTAATCAAAGTTTTATAATACTAGCGGTGGGACTTAGCTTTATATGCTGAGTCATATAGCACTAATCTGATTCATTCAGTTATGACCTGCTTATAGCTCAATAAAAACAACTAAAATTATTCCAGGATTTCAAATAACCATAAACACTGAACTATTTCTCTCTGAATAGTTCAAAGTGTTTACTTTTCAAAAGCACAAATGAAAATTTTCCCTATATTGAACAATATAACTTAAAATGGTACCTGTCATACTGTGATTTTAGAAATATTTCAAATTAGATGAAGGGATTGCTCTCATTTTTAAAACTGATATAAGCAAACTAGAGTTGGTTTATGTTGTCATAGCATCCTATTCATTTTAAAGTTTATTAGGCCTATAATTTTGCAGATCATACGTATCTGACTGCTTATTTATCAACCATTCAAATCCCTAAATTTACCATCAGTATCATTTTCTTGCTAAATTTTTCATTATGTATTTCTAAATTATTATCATATTTTCTCAGATTGCTATATATTTCTCTCAAGATTTAAAGTACTGATAATTTTTATACATTTTTATATTAAATGAGATATTCTAACATGCATTAATAGAATTATATGCTTCCTCTCTAACAAGTGATTCTATAATTATTAGTGTGAATGTATGTAGGGTACTCATATACTATTATACACTTGAAGTGAGTATAGGCAGAGTTTATGCTTTAGTGGTGAAAATATATTACTTTAAGTTCTAGAGGCGGTCCTAAGATGGTGGAAGAATAGGACAGGGACACCACTTTCTCCCTCACAGATTCATCAAAAGA
>SJYX01014208.1:113906-126322 GCA_006410675.1 Oreotragus oreotragus | reverse complement strand
TCTGAGGGAGAGGGAGAGGGAGAGGGTGGGATGATTTGGGAGAATAGCATTGAAATATGTATACTATGATGTAAGAAACGAATGACCAGTCTATGTTCAATGCAGGATGCAGGATGCTTGGGGCTGGTGTATGGGGATGATCCAGAGGGATGATGGCGGGTGGGAGGTGGGAGGGGGGTTCATGTTTGGGAGTTCGTGTACACCCGTGGCAGATTCATGTCAATGTATGCCAAAACCAATAGAGTACTGTAAAGTAAAATAAAGTAAAATGGAAGATCTAAAAAAAAAAAAGTTCTAAACCCTTATTTGTTGTTTTTATTATCCCATATAATTATTTCAACTAAAAATAATTATTCATATCTTTATTTGCTTTCACTTCCAACTTGTCTCTGGCCAATAATATTTTATACTTTATTTTTAAGTTAATTAAAATTGCTACATGTGAATAGAAACTCTACACTCTATAAAATAACCCCAGAAACCAGTATTAAGTAATATATGTCTGTATCATTTTTTTTAGTACTAAATCAAGCCAATTGATAGTATATAAAATATTGAGTCACATGTAAAGGACAAGTAAGGAGAATCTGATTCAATTTACAGGAAAATGTTGGCCATCTTTTTATTTTTTAAAAAGAGATGTAATTGAAAATTCATGAAGTTCATTAAAGCATCATTATTATTTCCAGGTGGCTCAGTCATTAAAGAATCGCCTGCCAATGTAGGAGGCATGGATTCGATCCCTGGGTGGAGAAGATCTCTGGGAGAAGGAAACGGCAACCCACTCCAGTCTTCTTGCCTGGAAAATCCTATGGACAGAGGAAACTGGCAGGCTATAGTCCATGGGGTTGCAAAAGAGTCAGACGTGACTTGGTTAGTAAACAACAAAAAGATTATAAGTTAGTGACTAAACAACAATAAAATATAATACCTTATTTATAAAACTGAAAAAAATTTAAAACCACATTGTGGCTGGCAGAGTAATGGCCTTTCAAAGATGTCTACCTCCTAATGACCAGAATCTGTGAAAATGTTACTTTACATGGTAAAGGAATATTAAGGTTGCAGATGTAATTAAGGTTACTAATCAGTTGACCTTAAGACCAGGAAATTCTAGTAGATTATTCAGTTGGGTCCAACATAATTACAAGCGTTTGAAAGTGAAACAGGGAGGCAGAAAAGAGTCAGAGAGAGTTGTGACTAAAAAGGAGGTCAAGTGATGCCATGTGAGGACCCAGCTCTCCACTGTTGGCTTTGAAGATGGATTTCTGGGTGTTAGATGGGAGGGTGCATGAATCAAGGATTGCCTTCTGAAGCTGAACAGGCAAGTAAATAAATTCTTCCCTACACACCTCAGAATGGAATGCAGTGTTGTTGACATCTTGATCTCAGCCCAGTGAGACCTCTATCAGATTTCTGACATAGAGGGTTTAAGATAATACATTTGTGGTTTTTTCCTGTCAGTAAATCTATGGTGTTTCTACAGCACCAGAAAACTGTAACACTGATACTCTACATTATGAGACCGGTTAAACAAACTATAGCCTAGTCACATAAAATAATTCTATAAAACTATTAAAAACATTAAAATGATAAGTAATAAAATGGAAAATAGTAACATTTCTACTACTAAGTAAAAAACTTATAAATGCATATATATGGCATGATGTTAACTCTGTAAGTTAAAGTATATACACAAAACATAAAAAGTGAAATGTCATCTCTGAAAAATGGGATTATGATCATCTAAATTAATTTTTAAATTTTTTTTCATGTTAATGATATATTTTCTTACATACATATTCTTAAAAACAAATGGTAACAGAAAAATATTGGTCAAATAAATTAATAAGAGCCTCAAAATTTCAAAAGTACTTTTTCAGATCTAATTTTGAAGATGTATAAAACAAACTTCAACAAAACAAGGGATGACTCCTCCAACAATAGAAGAGGTGACTCTACACGTGGCTAGTTTTGGTCAACACCGAAATCAGACTGATTATATTCTTTGCAGACGAAGATGGAAAAGCTCTATACAGCAAAAACAAGACCAGGAGCTGACTTTGACTCAGATCACGAACTACTTATTGCCAAATCCTTATGCTGTCATCATAAACTGACGAAAGTAGGGAAAACTACTAGGCCATTAAGTTATGACTTAAATCCCTTACGATTATGTAGTGGAAGTGACAAATAGAACCAAAGGATTAGATCTGATAGACTGAGTGCCTGAAGAACTATGGACCAAGGTTCATTACACTGTACATGAGGTGGTGATCAAAACCATCCGCAAGAAAAAGAAATGCAAAAAGGCAAAACGGCTATCTGTGTAAGCCTTACAAATAGCTGAGAAAAGAAGAAAAGTGAAAGGCAAAGGAGAAAAGCAAAGATATACCCTGATAAGTAATAAAATGGAAAATAGTAACATTTCTACTACTAAGTAAAAAACTTATAAATGCATATATATGGCATGATGTTAACTCTGTAAGTTAAAGTATATACACAAAACATAAAAAGTGAAATGTCATCTCTGAAAAATGGGATTATGATCATCTAAATTAATTTTTAAATTTTTTTTCATGTTAATGATATATTTTCTTACATACATATTCTTAAAAACAAATGGTAACAGAAAAATATTGGTCAAATAAATTACTAAGAGCCTCAAAATTTCAAAAGTACTTTTTCAGATCTAATTTTGAAGATGTATAAAACAAACTTCAACAAAACAAGGGATGACTCCTCCAACAATAGAAGAGGTGACTCTACACGTGGCTAGTTTTGGTCAACACCGAAATCAGACTGATTATATTCTTTGCAGACGAAGATGGAAAAGCTCTATACAGCAAAAACAAGACCAGGAGCTGACTTTGACTCAGATCACGAACTACTTATTGCCAAATCCTTATGCTGTCATCATAAACTGACGAAAGTAGGGAAAACTACTAGGCCATTAAGTTATGACTTAAATCCCTTACGATTATGTAGTGGAAGTGACAAATAGAACCAAAGGATTAGATCTGATAGACTGAGTGCCTGAAGAACTATGGACCAAGGTTCATTACACTGTACATGAGGTGGTGATCAAAACCATCCGCAAGAAAAAGAAATGCAAAAAGGCAAAACGGCTATCTGTGTAAGCCTTACAAATAGCTGAGAAAAGAAGAAAAGTGAAAGGCAAAGGAGAAAAGCAAAGATATACCCACCTGAATGCAAAGTTCCAAAGAATAGCAAGGAGAGATATCTTAAGGAGAGCCTTCCTAAGTGAATGCAAATAAATAAAGGAAAACAAGAGAATGGGAGAAAATAGACATTTCTTCAAGAAAATCAGAGAAACCAAGGGAATATTTCATGCAAAGATGGGCACAATTAAGGAAATGGTATGGACCTAACAGAAGCAGATATTAAGAAAAGGTAACAAGAATACACAGAAAAACTATACAAAAAAGATCATAATGACCCAGATAACCACAATGGTGTGATCACTCACCTGGAGCCAGACATCTTGGAGTGAGAAGTCAAGTGGGCCTTAGGAAGCATCACTATGAACAAAGCTAGTGGAGGTGATGGAATTTCAGTGGAGCTATTCCAAATCCTAAAAGATGATGTTGTGAAAGTGCTGCACTCAACTTGCCAGCAAATTTGGAAAACTCAGCAGGGGTCACAGGACTGAAAAATGTCAGTTTTCAATCCAATCCCAAAGAAGAGAATGTCAAAGGATGTTCAAACTACCACACAATTGCACTTATCTAACATGCGAGCAAAATAATGCTAAAAATTCTCAACCCAGGCTTCAACAGTGTGAACTGAGAACTTCCAGATGTTCAAGTTGATTTAATGAAGGCAGAGGAACCAGAGATCAAATTGGCAACATCCCCTGGATCATAGAAGAAGCAAGAGAATTCCAGAATAACAGCTACTTCTGTTTCAGTGTCTATGCTACAGCCTTTTACTGTGTGGATCAAAACAAACTGTAGAAAATTCTTAAAGAGATAGAAATACCAGTCCACCTTACCTGCCTTCTGAGAAATCTGTATACAAGTCAAGAAGCAACAGTCAGAACCAGACATGGACAAAGGACTGGTTACAAAGTGGGAAAGGAGTACATCAAGGCTGTATATTGTCACTCTGCTTATTTAATTTACGTGCAGAGTACATCATGAGAAATGCCGGGCTTGATAAAGAACAACCTTGAATCAAGATTGCCAGAAGAAATATCAATAACCTCAGATATGCACATGATATCACCCTTATGGCAGAAAGAGAAGAAGAACTAAAAAGCCTCTTGATGAAGGTGGAAGAGGAGAGTGAAAAAGTTGGCTGAAAGCTCAACATTCAAAAAATGAAGATCATGGCCTCTAGTCCCTTCACTTCATGGCAAATAGATGGGGAAACAATGGAAACAGTGACAGACTATTTTCTTGGGCTCCAAAATCACTTCAGATGGTGACTGCAGCCATGCAATTAAAAGATGCCTGCTCCATGGAAGAAAAACTATGACAAACCTAGACAGTGTATTAAAAAACAGATATCTTATTTTGCCAATAAAGGTTCCTCTAGTCAAAGCTATGGTTTTTCCAGTAGCCATGTATGGATGTAAGAGTTGGACCATAAAGAAGGCTGAGCGCCAAAGATTGATACTTTTGGACTGTGGTGTTAGAGAAGACTCTTGAGAGTCTCAGACAGCAAGGAGATCAAACTAGTCAATCCTTGCAGAAATTAATCTGAATATTCATTAGCTGGACTGTTGAAGCTGAAGCTCCAACACTTTGGCCACCTGATGGGAAGAGCTGACTCATTAGAAAAGACACTGATGCTGGAAAAGACTGAAGGCAGGAGGATAAGGGGACGACAGAGGATGAGACAGTTGGATGGCACCACCAATTCAATGGACATGAGTGTGAGCAAGCTCTGGGAGATGGTGAAAGACAGGGAAGCCTGGCATACTGTAGTCATGTCCAGACATGACTAAGCAAATAACGGAAACAAATGAGAAGCTTTGGGGCTTCCTGGGTAGCTCATCTGGCAAAGAATCCACCTGTAAAGAAGAAAACTCTTGTTTGATTCCTGGGTTGGGAAGTTCCCGTGGAGAAGGATAGTCTACCCACTGCAGTATTCTTGGGCTTCCCTTGTGGCTCAGACGGTAAGGAATCCACCTTCAATGCAGGAGACCTGGGTTTGCTCCCTGGGTTGGGAAGACCCCTGGAGGAAGGTATGGCAACCTACACCAGTATTTTTGCCTAGAAAATCCCCATGACCAGAGGAGAGTGGTGGGCTATAGTCTACAAGGTCGCAAAGACTCGGACATGCGTGAATGACTAAGCACAGCACGGCACATAAGAAGTTTCTCCTCTGGGAAACCATTGCCAACCATCCCCAATCCCTTTCACCCTTTTTATTGAGCACTGAGCTCCCACCTATGTGCTGTGATTGCTATTAACATATCATCTCTGCATTGTAAGATAACGGCTTCTTTATTTTTGTGACTCCTCCACTAAACTCTCAATAATCTTAAGGAAGGCACTCTATTTTGCTCATGACTACATATTCCTATCCATTAACAGAGCTTTGCTCGTGAGTAACATCGTTAACAGTTTAGGCCAGAGAAGACAGGAGGTTTATAACTTATTTAAGAAAATCTCTGATATATTTATACAACCCTACTGCTTCTTCATTAATGAATTACAGGAGCAATGAAAGTATGTTCATCATGAGTTTTATAGTGAAGACTAAGAAAGGAATTTGAAAATAATGGATATCATTTCCTGCAGGCCTATTTTACTGCCAACATCCCTTAAAGGTTGCAATTATGCATATTAGAAGCCTGGAAGCTTAGAGAGGTTAGGAACTTGCCTGGTCTGTGGCAGGGATGGGCTCAGATAAGGACTCATTCCCCTAAATCACACTACTGCTTAAATCTGTATGGGCTCAACATTTATCTACAGCCTTTCCTAGACACTCAGCTGAGACAATCTGTCTCTTTCACTGTAAAACCACTATTTTTATAAGTGGTCTGATCATCATAATTAGGTGCCTATAGTTCTGCTTTTTTAAAAAATAGGTTTGTAAAGATATCATAGGTGTAAATAATCCTTATCTTGGGAAATATGTTTATCTCAATAGTGGATATGGTTTTGTTAGTAGGTTTAATCAAGCCTCAGTTAATTATCTCCTGTGGAGAAGAGGCAAGCTAACTTCTGTTCTCAAAAGTTTGTAAACCACCAAAAAGCATACATTTCTTGTATTTTACATTTCCACTTCTGCTTCACATAGTATACTATTTATATTGTAAGTAATAAAAGGAGCCTGAGCTGAGAGAAAGCCATTATATTTCTGTAATTATCAAGGCTGTTTCTCCTTCCATCTATTTCATTAATCTGCATGTCTTTTTTCCTACTTTGTTGATTCTCCCTATATTCTGACCCTATTCCTTTTTGTTTAACTTTTAAAATTTTATATTGGTGTATAGCTGATTAACAATGTTATGATAGTTTAAGGTGGACAGCAAAGGAACTCTGCCATATATATATATATATATACAAGTATCCATTCTAGCCCAAATTCCTCTCCCATCCAGGTCGCCACATAATATTGAGAAGAGTTCCCAGTGCTGTACAGTAGGTCCTTGTTCATTATCCATTTTAAATATAGCAACAGGTTGGTGAGTCAGGGAAAGTCGCTCAGTAGTGTACGATTCTTCGCGACCCCACGGACTAGTCAGTCCCTGGAATTCTCTAGGCCAGAATACTTAAGTGGGTAACCTTTCCCTTCTTCAGGGGATCTTCCCAACCCAGGGATCAAACCCAGGTCTCCCACATTGCAGGTGGATTCTTTACCAGCTGAGCCACAAGGGAAGTCCAAGAATAGTTCGGAAGGAACAGGTTGGTAGGGGCAGAATTTCTTACCTTTTAACTGACTAGGTCACAAGGACAGATATGCTGCCTAGTGCCTGTCTTTACATCTCCCTGAGGAGATTCATGATACTGTTTGGCCCAGCCACAGGACCTACTATTGGGGCTATACTATAACAGATTTCACTAGATGAGCTCTAGATTGCTGATGATTCTATCATTGTGTCTTGGTCTGTGGAACCGTCTTGAGGCTTAAACTTTAGTCAAGAGGAGCACACTTAAAAAGAATATTGCTATTCTCATGTTAGTTTTCATTGTTTTCTTCTTCTTTACTCATAAACTGAGTGTATTAAATAATAAACCTATTTCTTTCAACAGATTCTCATGAATCTGGCTTTCATCTCAATCATAGAAGACAGTGATTAAAGGAAATCAATGGTAGCCTGGCCAATAAATTTAGATTTTCTTTAAAAACAAACAAGAAGTAACACATTTATTCCAAACAAGTGATAGAAAAGCTCTCTGCAACAGATGGGATAAAAATTTGTCCCTAAAATGAGTACAAATGTAAGATTAAAAGCAGAGAGGCCAAATCAGCCAAAGTTGTGCTAGATTTTCTGCCTTTTATATACACTAAAGTTGTAGATGTGACTGGTCGTGGAAGTGTGGAAATCCAGTTGTGGATGTGACTGGTGATGGAAGTAAAGTTTGATGCTGCAAAGAATAATACTGTATAGGAACCTGGAATGTTAGGTCCATGAATCAAGGCAAATTGGAAGTGGTCAAACAGGAGATGGCAAGAGTGAACATTGACATTTTAGGAATCAGTGAACTAAAATGTACTGGAATGGGTGAATTTAGTTCAGAAGAGCATTGTATCGACTACTGTGGGCAAGAATCCCTTAGAAGAAATGGGATAACCCTCATAGTCAACAAGAGTCCAAATGAAGTAGTTGAGTGCAATCTCAAAAATGACAGAATAATCTCTGTTCGTTTCCAAGGCAAACCATTCAGTATCACAGTAACCCAAGTTTATGCCCTGACCGGTAATGCTGAAGAAGCTGAAGTTGAACAAGTATATGAAGACATACAAACTTTCTAGAACTAACACCAAAAAGATGTCCTTTTCATCATAGGGGACTGGAATGCAAAAGTAGGAAGTCAAGAAATACCTGGAGTAACAGGTAAATTTGGCCTTGGAGTACAAAATGAAGCAGAGCAAAGGCTAACAGAGTTTTGCCAAGAGAACGCACAGGTCATAGCAAACATCCTTTTCCATCAACAGAAGAGAAGGCTCTACACATGTACATCACCAGATGGTCAATACTGAAATCAGATTGATTATATTCTTTGTAGCTAAAGATGGAGAAGCTCTATACAGTTAGCAGAAACAAGACTGGGACTTGACTGTGACTCAGATCATGAAATACTTATTATCAATTTCATAAACTGAAGAAAGTAGTGAAAAATACTAGGCAATTAAGTTATTACCTAAATCAAATCCCTTATGATTATACAGTAGAAGTGACAAATAGATTCAAGGGATTAGATCTGATAGAGTACCTAAAGAACTATGGATGGAAGTTTCTGAAATTGTACAGGAAGCAGTGATCAAGACCATCCTCAATAAAAATAAATGCATAAAGGCAAAATGGCTGTCTGAGGAGGCCTTACAAACAGCTGAGAAAGTATGAGAAGCTAAAGAAAAGTAGAGAAGGAAAGATATACCCATTTGTACATAGAAATCCAAAGAACAGCACGGACAGATAAGAAAGCCTTCCTCATTGACCAATGCAAAGAAATAGAGGAAAACAATAGAATGGGAAAGACTAGACATCTCTTCAAGAAAATGAGAGATACCAAGGGAAAGATGCAAATATGGGCATGCATCTTTTCATGCAAACATGGGCACAATAAAGGACAGAAATGGTATGGACCTAACAGAAGCAGAAGATATTAAGAAGAGGTGGCAAGAATACACAGAAAAACTATACAAAACAGATCTTAATAACCCTGAAATAACCATGATGGTGTGATCACTCACCTAGAGCCAGAAATCCTGGAATGTGAAGTCATGTGGACCTTAGGAAGCATAATCACAAACAAAGCTAGTGGAGGTGATGGAATTCCGGCTGAACTATTTCAAATCCTAAAACATGATGCTGTGAAAGTGCTGCACTCAATATGCCAGCAAATTTGGAAAATTCAGCAGTGCCCACAGGACTGCAAAAGGTCAGTTTTCAATCCAATCCCAAAGAAAGGCAATGCCAAAGAATGTTCAAAATACTGCACAATTGCACCTGTCTCACACTCTGGCAAAGATATGCTCAAAATTCTCCAAGCCAGTCTTCAACAGTTTGTGAACTGTGAACTTCCAGATGTTCAAAGTGGATTTAGACAGGCAAAGAAATGGCAGATCCAACTATCAGCATCTGTTGGATCATCGAAAAAGCAGGAGAGTTCCAGAAAAAACATCTACTTTTGCTATATTGACTATGCCAAAGCCTTTGACTGTGTGGATCACTACAAACTGTGGAAAATTTGTCAAGAGATGGGAATACCAGCCCACCTTATCTGGTTCCTAAGAAATCTGTCTGCAGGTCAAAAAGAAACAGTTAAAACCTGACATGGAGCAACAGACTGGTTTGAAATTGGGAAAGGAGTATGTAAAGGCTGTATATATTGTCATCCTGCTTATTTAACGTATATGCAGAGTACATCATGTGAAATGCTGGGCTGGAGGAAGCACAAGTTGGAATCCAGATTGCCAGAAGAAATATCAATAGTGTCAGATACACAGATGACACCAACCTTATGGCAGAAAGCAAAGAACTAAAGAGCCTCTTGATGAAAGGAAATAGGAGAGTAAAAAATTTGGCTTAAAGCTCAACATTCAAAAAACGAAGATCATTGCCTCTGCTCCCATCAATTCATGGCAAATAGATGGGGAAACAATGAAAACAGGGACAAACTTTATTTTTGGGGGGCTCCAAAATCACTGCAGATGGTGAGTGCAGTCATGAAATTAAAAGACACTCGCTCCTTGGAAGAACAGTTATGACCAGCCTAGACAGCATAATAAAGATTAGAGACTTTTCTGAGGAAGGTTCATCTAGTCAAAGCAATGGTTTTTCCAGTGGTCATATATGGATGTATGAATGTGAGAGTTGGACCATGAAGAAAGCTGAGCACTGTTGAACTGATGCATTTGAATTGTGATGCTGGAGAAGACTCTTGAGAGTTGCTTGGACTACGAGGAAATTAAACCAGTCAATCCTAAAGGAAATGAGTCCTGAACATTCACTGGAAGGACTGATGTTGATGCTGAAACTCCAATACTTTGGCCACCTGATGCAAAGAACTGACTCACTGGAAAAGACTCTGATGCTGGGAAAGACAGGGCAGGAGGAGACGGGGACGACATAGGATGAGGAGGTTGGATGGCATCTCCGACTTGGTGCACCTGAGTTTAACCAAGCTCTGGGAGTTGTTGATGGACAGGGAAGCCTGCTGAGCTGCAATCCATGGGGTTACAAAGAGTCAGACATGACTGAAGGACTGAACTGAATTGAAAGATGTAGGGCATCATCAAGTTTGCAAAGAAAATGAATGCAAATTCTGACATTATACTGATACTTTGCCAAACTTTATAATTAAAAAATACAACTAATTTTTTTACTAGATTCTAGTTTTGATATTACAATCTGAGTTAAGTTACTCTAAATTTAATTAATTGAATTCAATTTCCATATCATCAAAATTAAAACCACATTAATGTACACTTTGCATATTCTCTACTGAGAAAGACAGTCCATGATATTAAATAAGAGAAACCAATGAGAGTTAAATAGGATAAGAAAGCAAAACCATATAAGTCAATTAAGTTACGCTGGCCAATTTTCTAAGAAAATGCTTATGGCATTTTAAGTAGATTTTTTTTTACTAGTAATATATTTTATCTATATCTATTTGATAAAAATAAATTATTTCTTTGAAAATATAGAGTTCTTCTCTAATAAAAATAAAATTTAGGGTCAGTTTAAAAGTAAAGTCATATTCTAATTAGAAAAGCTAACCTTTTGAATAATAAATAATATGTGCTTTCGGGGGTATAGTGACAGATTTTATTTATGGGAGGAGTGCTGGGCCTGGCTTTAAAGTCTTCATATTATTTAACTAAATTTAAAAGAAACATATTTTCTGCAATTTACTTTAAGCCCACAAAATAATATCTTCATAATGCTAATAACTGAAAACATAGTCAACCCATTCTTTTTGGAAAAAGGCAAGTTAATTTTTATAACTGACATATACAGAGGTTAATATGATAGGGAATAACATAAGTATTGAAAAAATGGTGACACTCCTTATCATAAAACTCATACTTAAATTGAAGAAAGTAGGGAAAACAATCACAACAAACTGTAGAAAATTCTTAAAGAGATGGGAACACTGGCCCACTTGACCTGCTTCTTGAGAAGCCTGTATGCAGGTCAAGAAGCAACTGTTAGAACTGGATATGGAACAGGTGGACAATGGAATGGACATGGAGCAATGGCTCCAAATCCAGAAAGGAGTATGTCAAGACTATATATTGTCACCCAGCTGAATTTACTTCTAGCTCAGCTGGTAAAGGCTCTGCCTGCAATGTGGGAGACATGGGTTCAATCTTTGGGTTGGGAAGATCCCCTGGAGAAGGAAACAACTCCCCAGTACAGTATTCTTGCCTAGAAAATTCCATGGACTATATAGTGTATGGGGTTGCAAAGAGTCAGACACGACTGAGTGACTGTCACTTTCATTACGCAGAGTACATCATGCAAAATGCCGGGCTGGAAGAAGAACAAGCTGGATCGAGTCTTCTGAGACAAATATCAATAATCTCAGATACGTAGATGACACCACACTTTCTGGCAGAAAGTGAAGAGAAACTAAAAAATTTCTCAATGAAAGTGAAAGAGGAGAGTGAAAAGTGGGCTTAAAACTCAACACTCATAAAACAAAGATCATGGCATCTGGTCCCATCACTTCATGGCAAATAGATGGGGAAACAATGGAAACAGTGACAGACTTTATTTTCATGGGCTCTAAAATCACTGCAGATGGTGACTGCAGCCATGAAATTAAAAGACTTTTCCGCCTTGGAAGAAAAGCTACTACAAACCTAGTTCAGTTCAGTTTAGTCACTTAGTCTTGTCTGACTCTTTGTGACCCCATGAATTGCAGCACGCCAGGCCTCCCTGTCTATCACCAACTCCCAGAGTTCACTCAAACTCACGTCCATTAAGTCCATGATGCCATCCAGCGATCTTATCCTCTGTCATCCCCTTTTCCTCCTGCCCCCAATCCCTCCCAGCATCAGAGTCTTTTCCAATGAGTCAACTCTTTGCATGAGGTGGCCAAAGTACTGGAGTCTCAGCTTTAGCATCATTCCTTCCAAAGAAATCCCAGGGCTAATCTCCTTTAGAATGGACTGGTTGGATCTCCTTGCTGTCCATCGGACTCTCAAGAGTCTTCTCCAACACCACAGTTCAAAAGCATCCATTCTCCGGGGCTCAGCTTTCT
>SJYX01014208.1:76513-96479 GCA_006410675.1 Oreotragus oreotragus | reverse complement strand
TTTTTTTTTTAATCATCAAAGTTGAGTTTTGTCAAAAAAATTTGTTTGCATCTATTGAGGTATCATTGATTCTTAAGAGGTGGGGTTAGTGAGGATAGTAAAAACTGGGTATGATTTTAGCCTCCTAATATTTCTTCGCTATACTTTTGGAAAATACCATTCTTAGTCTTGATGTTTTTAGGGGAATGGCAGGCTCATACCTTTTCCTAGGGGAAGGGGAAGGGTATTTGCAATGCGGTTCATGTGTGCATATGAAAAACCAAACTCATGAGCTCTAATATTCAATTTTGGCTTTTCACTGATGGAGGGATGAATCTTGGGGCTACAACAATCACCTTGTGACAATAAGGGAAGACCCTGTTGGAGAAGGGGCACAGCAGAACCCAGAAATGGAGGCATCATTGAAATTTGACTATCAAACTAAAACAAGTTCTATCTCAGAATTGTTCAGTTCTGAGAATCAATAAAGTCCAACTTAAGTTTTCCATCACTCAAAACTATGGAGGTGGGAAAAACAGGTTAGACCAAATGCCTCTTATACTGTCAGAAGAAGTGAAGAAAAGCATTTCAAACTGGACCAGTATCTTTTGGAGTTTCATATTTGGATTTACAAACAATAAATAAAATACTGCTGTCCATCAGATCTCCTGCTGCTACATATTAGTTTGAAATTCAGATTCTGCCTTTGTTGAGGGTCCCTACAACCATTTTCAGTCTTGATGATGATTATGATGTGTTACAGCAAAAAGATTCAAAGTAAAAATCAACAAGGGAAAAAGCCTATTACAGTGAAGTCTTTAGGAAACAGGTGCAAGTTTCCAAGAGTCTACCAGTTTAGTTACACATGATATGCTTAATTTCTTCAGTAAGGAGTTGTCACAGCACCTGTGAAATGTCTACCCCAGGAAATTCATTAAAGAAATCAGTGCCCGTGGTATATAACGGGGGCTAGTCTTTTAGGTTAGAGGATCCTAGAAGATCCAGTAGGAGAGTCCTGTCACTGATGGAGTACATATAGCTCTGGATTTAAGGGCTGTGTCAGTTCTTCATTTACTCCCTGAATTGCAGCTATTTCTGTTTTTATATTTTCTGTATTTTCTTGGTTCTTTAAAAATGAACGATAGAATAGTTATTTACTTAAAAATGTTTTTGTAGCATGTCTGAAGCTGTTTCAAGCCTGTCTGAAGCAAAACAGATATTCAGTATAATACATAGTTTATAAAAATATTTTAGATATATACACAGTGAGCCATTCTTGCCATTTTGAGAAAGTTTTAAATCACTATTGGAAACTGTTTATCATTCATGTTCCCAAACATCAGCCAGAGGTCAACCATAAAATCCAGTGTTCCTAAGGACAGTAGTCGTAGACCTGCTATGTTAACTCTTTCCTGAACACTTTTTTAAGTTACTTATTTATTTGGCTATGCTGGGTCTTTGTTGCTGCAAGCGCTTTCTCTAGTTGCAGCAAGTGGGGGCTACTCTTGAGTTGTGGTGCAAGGGCTTCTTACTGTGGTGGTTTCTCTTATCGTGAGCACAGGCTCCAGGCTTCAGCAGCTGTGGTGCATGGCCTCAGCAGTTGCAACTTGCAGGTTCTAGAGCACAGGGGTTAGTTGCCCCATGGCATGTTGAGTCTTCCTGCATCAGGGATGGAACCTGTGTCTCCTGCATCGGCAGGTGGATTCTTAACCACTGGACCATTAGGAAAGTCCCATGCTACCTTTCTTTTGGGATACCTCAAGACTTTAAGTTGGAAAATCTCTCCTTCAACTGCTGCCCACCACATGCTGTGGAGACTTATTCTTGTTTGCCAGACTGGACATTATAGGTATTGCAGAGGAATTCAAAGTTCTACCATTTGCCTTCTTCTGATGGAAGGGATGACCTCATTTCAAGCTCCAGCCTTTCTTATAAGACCTGCTCTCCTGCAGCCCAGTAAATCAGACTACAAACCACTGGGGTTCAGGGCAATGCTCTATTTATTTTTGTATCCAGACTTCTTAATCCCTCATACTTCTTTAATAAACATTTTTAGATGAATATCTACACCCCAAGATGTAAACCTGCCATGCCCCTGACCTAAAGAACCCTCCATACTGCCTTTTTGTTGTGAAGTTGTCCTTTAAATCTATGTACACATGTTCATATATATAAAAGGCATGCACTTTCCGACACAGACTTGGATATAGGCAAACTAACCAAGTGTCAGCAATAGAATGGCTGCTTCAGTTGCTGGAGCTAAAACTAGTTTACCACTTCAGCTAAGAAGTCATTAAATTAACTGGAAGAACACAAATATTTCTATAGAAAAGGACTTAAGTTCATATGAACAATTTAAAAATCAGAATAACTTGCTGGTCTTATCAGAAACAACAACCGACTTGGAAATATATTTTATTTTTTTACAATATTCTGAACACTGTACTGAAGAAAAGTGGTGAGCATTTGGTGGCTAGGAAATCTACCTAGAAAATAAGTGCCCTGCATTCAGCATTGCTGTCTTGCTGCTCTGGCTGCTCTCCACAGATCCCAGATGTAATATGCTCATAAGCAGCCTGTAATACTGTTCATCCAAGCTGCACAGTGCGCTGTGAGACTGGCAACCTCCCTCTGTGGAAATCATGGCTGCGGATGACTAGCTGAAAATAAAACTAAATTCCAGGCTGAATGTATCATCATGATTTTAATTAAGCTTATGGAAGAGTTGCTTCCATTTGTGGCCGTTCTACCCCTTTCTTACTTACAATACTATCTCTAGGTAAATAAGGCATTTTGAATCAAAGTACAGTAAACACATAAGTGAATTTTCCTCAGTTTAAGTGTTACAAACGTTGCTGATTTTAGTTTAGAATGGAATCTTTAAGACAGCTAATGTCTATAAATATTAACATTCTAAAGTATACTGCAGAATTACAGACCTGCTACAAATTCAAACAAATGCTCATACGGCACAAGTCATTTATTATACTAAAACACTCCCCCTAAAATTTCTGTACCTCCACGGGTAACGCATTCCATTATCTCTCATAGATGAGATCTTCACTGAATTTTTTTATCAAAATGTCTCTGGCTGTGGTGAATAACAATTGTTGTTAGGTAAATTATATTTGACTTGACTTTAACATATTTATAATTTTACTTCCCAAGTAAAATAAAACAGCTGATTTAAAAGATTTTCATAACCTGAAAAATATCCAAAATCCTAAAAACACCTCAACTTTCCTGCTACAGACCAACCTGTTTGTGATAAAATTCACAATTAGTTAGATAAGCTCTAATTTTTGCATATAAAGAACTGTGGTTGCTTTCAATGGAGACCATTTTAGAAGGCACAGCTTCCTATCGGCTTTTATACCCCTAGCTCTCATCTCAGTCTCTGAAGGTAATAACTCCAATTCTTCTTTTTATCTTAAGGAAGGAAATTGAGGCTGTGGGTAAATTATTACCCGAAACTCTGTTTAAATAACAAAAACAAGCTTGTTAACTAAATTTCTACAGGGGTAACTGTTAACTCCTACTATTTATGAGGATTAAGTTTATATGTGCATACATGCATATTCATACATATTAGATTTATACATCATTAGATAACTTTCCCCAGTGTTTTATCTAATCTGGAAGAAACAGTTAATTTCATCAATTTCTATGATTGTTAAACCTGTTTTTTTTTCTACTTGGTCTCTGCTCTGTTCTATGTTGCTGGGCAACCAAGAGGATGAGGATGAAGTGTAAAAGAGAGGATGTCAGTTGCATTATTCATGCCAAATAAATATTAAATCAATTACTAAAATTCACATTAAAGTGAGAGCTACTTAAACACAGGGGGCTCATATGTCTTCTGTGACTATTTTGAATTAAAAGTTGATAAAGTGGAGATGATTGCATTAATGTTTCTTTCCCCTCTTTCCTTGAAGCATGAAAGTAGGTAAAATCATTATGAGGGAAGACAAAGTAGGTAAGATAAAATTTGTTTTGCAGTGTCCGTTAGGAATGTATATTTACTTGGTTCTTTTTATAAATAAAAAAATCACGTGGTTTGCTTTTTGTCTCTTTGATTTTTTCCGTTGTATATATTGAACTATTTATAAGTAGAAACTAAGTAAATTATTAATAACACACAAGTCAAAGTAAACAAACAGAAGTCTTACAATATTTATATGCTATCATACTGATGCTTAATTTAGTTGTTTTTATTCCATTTTAGTAACCCTTTACAATTTGCTTCATAATTAAAATAATGTATGAACCATATAAACAGGAAAGTCATTCTATTTTATTGGCTGTAACAAGTAGGGGTATGTATTTAGTCACTAAAATATCTACATATTCATAAACATTCTTCAAGATATAAAATGATGAAAGAACATATTTGTATTACTTGTAAACCTAGTGAAAAAATTTAAATTGACTATGCTGATTTCATTATTTAATTTTCTAAATTAAGAAACAAGTCATCTGTTCAATGAGTTTACAGGCCAATCCCTAGCTTACAAGATTTCAAAAATCTATTTGTGTGGCCCTCAGGATGACTTTTCTTAGAAAAGGAAGTTAGAGGCCCTGGGCTCTCACAAAACCCTATTAAATCCATTATGTACCTGATATATAATACTGACAGACTATAGGACCAATCCATAATATAGAGTGATATTTTAGTGGGATGGTGTGTTTCATGATCTAGTTTTGAATGCTAAAATTACCTATCTCCTACATGTTATCTTGGAAATATAATCTTACTACACTTGTGTAGAAAACTCTCTGTTTATGAAACAGAAAGTTCTAAAGGTCCGCTAGATTATTACTCTGGGAGTACTTTCTCTTTTACATGTATTTGCCTACTTGATTATTTATCCACTGATTCTAACTCTACTTTAACTCAAGTGCTCTCTCCCCTTCCCTAAGTAACAGAAAGAAAATGCAACCTTGGACTCTGTACTCCTAATCTACCCATTCTCTTTCCCTGATCATTCTACCTTTACAACCACACCTTCAAAAGTTCTGGTGTTTTGGAACCATAGTGAGAGCTACATGAGAACCACAAAAGAAGCAAGGGGGAACTTCAAAATTTATGAATCACAAGGAGACTGAGGGGCATCTTTTTTCTTAAATTTATTTTCTCAGTTTATTCCAACAACATTAAGGAAAACAGAATAAAGCTGCATGAAGGTGAAGGTGATATAGATTCTAATGGTGAAACCTGAAATGTTCTCTGGTTATTCCTACCCATTGCTGGATGCCCTAATAGTAAATCCCCCTCTGTCCTCATCTCCCACAGACAACCACAAAGACTTATCTCCTTGCTTTGGGATTATAGGTAAAGGGAGAACCAGGTGGCTGCATTCCTTTCCTCAAAACTCAAGGAGGGAGAGAAACCTAGATCTGACACAACAGACTGTGTTAATGGAGGAAAACAGAGAAATGGAGAAAGAAGAAAAGAGGGAAGGAAGGGAAAGAAAACCAGGGTGTGGCTGAGGAGAACGGGATGAAGGTTAAGGGGCAGATGCTGGGGATGTAAACACGTTGGGATGGTGGTGCTAGGGGTGAGTTTTAAGGGAGTGAGGAGGTGTTTCCTTGACTTTGTCCGTGCGTGTTAAGTCACTTCAGTCCTGTTTGACGTTTTGCAACTCCAAGGACTGCAACTCGCCAGGCTGCTCTGTCCAGGGGATTCTCCAGGCAAGAATACTGGAGGGGGTTGCTATTTCCTTCTCCAGGGGATCTTTTCCACACAGGGAATGAACCCACATCTTTTCTGTCTGGCAGATGGGTTCTTTACCACTAGCACCATCTGGGAAGCCCTTCTTTGACTTCACTTTCATCCTAATATCTAGATAAGTACTTCTTGGACCACAACTGCTGAGAGGCCTTGACTGCAGCGGTAAGGCAAAAAGCAAATAGGGTTTGCTATCGGGGAGGACCAGAAGAAGATGGAACGAAATTGTACGGGGCAATTCAGAACAGGCATGTAGCTGATAACAGGGCCTGAACAGTTATTTATAAGTAAAGAATACAGACAAGTCAGAGATGGATTATATTAAAATAAGACATGAAAATTAATAAGTATTAAGAGGCTTTCTTAAAATTATTATATTGAAAAGGGAGTAATTCATGAGGGTAGAGACAAGCAATGATTACATCTACTGACATACACACATTTTCCATGTTTGGAAACCTCTGGGATAGAGATTAATAACAGGAAGAAAATTAATATTTTGACTACTCAATTTTCAAATAAAGATAAAAGAATTATAATAAGATTTTTCTATCAAACATTGCTGTGAGGTCTATATGTATAACATTTCTCAGTCTTTTATAAGTCATTTCTTCTTATTTCTAAATTCTACTTTAAACATGCTTTTCTTTTCTGAAATTAGCTTTACAGAATGAGAGGAATGGCATTTACAATAAGACTGACAAATTTACCCAAAAACAAAATACAAACAGCTTGCATCTGTCAATAACGTGGCAAAAAAAAAAACTGCCAAACAACTTTTTTCCATTTGGTGCTCTTTGTTTTGCCTACCATGAATATTTCAGAAGAATGTTTAACTTTCAATTTATTGCTATAATATTGCTGAATACTCACTACATATATACAAGCCTGATATAGTATGTCAAAGCTACAAAAAAAATAATGTTGACTATGAACAAATTTATTTCATCTTTTTTTCTTTCTGAATTCAAGTTGTTCAAATGGTGCTAATAAAAATCTTTATCAAATTTCATTTAAATTTAAATAAGAAAATGTAGGTAATTTGTATGGTGTGGGTAATCAATGAAGACCAGTTCTCATTTTTTTCAGTTTTTTATTTTTAATGTTAATTAACATAGAGAATGTCTCCCTAGACACATAGGGAATCCATAAATGTTTAGCTCTCTCCATCATTCATTGCCACAACTCCAAGTTACGGTAAAAAATAAATCACTGGAGTGGGTAGCCTATCTGTTCTCCAGCAGATTTTCCCGACCAAGGAATCAAACCTGTGTCTGCTGCATTGCAGGTGGATTCTCTACCAAATAAGCTATGAAGGAAGCCCATGGATGTTTGAAAGAAAAGGCAAATTAAAAGGAGCTCTGGTATTTTACCATACATACACAAAATGAGTAGGGGAAGAGCTCTGGCCTGCTATTTTGTCTGGGGTGATTAGGGGACTACAGTTTCCCCTCTTTTAAGAATGGTCCTTAGATCCACGAAAGTTAAATGGCTTTCTCAAGAGCTCTTAGAAGAAAAACTAGACTCGCCTCCCTGTGTGGTACTGTCTACTGTGTCACATAAAAATACATTTCCTTCTTGAATAATTAATGCACAAACACATTAGCAATTCTAGAAACTGATATTTATTACGTGGGTAATTCAATTTTAATAACTGTTATATTTAAATCAATATATCTATATTCAGGGTCTTCCCTGGTGGCTCAGTGTAAAGAATCTGCCAGCAATGCAGGAGACTCGGGTTCAATCCTTGGGCTGGGAAGATCCCCTGGAGAAGAAAATGGCAATCCCCTCAAGTATTCTTGCCTGGCGAATCCCATGGGCATAGGAGCCTGGTGGGCTACAGTCCGTGGGGTCACACAGAGTTGGACACAACTGCAACTATGCAGCAGTTGCATCAATATTTTAAAAATTTAACCATTTCTTTGAGGTGAAAGTATGTATTTATGTTCTAACTAACCATATAGCAGAGTTAATTCTTGAAGAAATCTCAAGTGATTTTTTTAAAAGGATGTAAGACACCAATGTGTTATAAGTGCTATTTTTGTAAGTCTGAGATAATCCTTTCAGATATAATCACTGACTGACATTAATACAAAAATATATTTGGAATACTAACAGCTTGCCTCCTGTAAGATGGATACTCTCTTTTGTTCTTTTGCACTCCATCTGTTATAGCAGAGGAAATCAATAACCTTGGGAACCCAAAGAACACGTCTAGCAGCTGCAGGGCTCAAGTCTTTTGTTTAACAAATTGTCGTTCTCTAAGACTTCCTGACCTAAAAAATATTACTACAGCCTGGTGGGGCTGTGTGTGTATGAGCATGGCTGTGTATGGGCGGTTTGATTAGCAGGTTTGGCTAAAGGAAGAAAAACAACATGTCTAACAAATCTGTATTTCATTGATCTTTCATGTATTTAAAGGAACAATATTCTCTATAATGTGTTCTTACTAGATATTCAGAGCACATGGCAGGCTGAATATGTTCAAACTTTGGCCTTGACAAAAATATGATTAAATTTAGTTTAAAACAACAAGAGAATTTGGATTTTTATTAGTCTGCTTTTTATTTACTGACCTGTCTTAAGAACATCACTGTTGTTCTGATTCTTTCATTTGCTGCTGCTGCTGCTAAGTCGCTTCAGTCGTGTCCGACTCTGTGTGACCCCATAGACGGCAGCCCACCAGGCTCCCCCATCCCTGGGATTCTCCAGGCAAGAACACTGGAGTGGGTTGCCATTTCCTTCTCCAATGCATGAAAGAGAAAAGTGAAAGTGAAGTCGCTCAGTCTGTCCGACTGTTAGCGACCCCATGGACTGCAGCCCACCAGGCTCCTCCGTCCATTGGATTTTCCAGGCAAGAGTACTGGGGTGGGGTGCCATTGCCTTCCCCGGATTCTTTCATTTACTGACACTATTTTAAAGATACCAATTTTGCTGCTCGGTCATTTAATATAAATACCTCTTTAGATATATAACTTGTTTTGTTGTTGTTTTAAGATCTTGTTACCTCAACATCTGTTGCCTCCCTTTTGATAATTAGGTTTAATGGAAATTAGGGAATAAAAGGAAAAAAGAACAAGAGGACTTATAAATTGGGCATTTAATATAGCCCTTACTCTTTCTTGGCATTTTTTTCAGCCTCCAATTTATATTATGTTTCAATGTAAGAATAGCACCCCAGATTCACAGTCTCCTCCCTCCCTTTTTTTCCCTGTAACTACTAGATAAATTTCATTTCCACTGTCTTCTGCAGTGTTGGCACCCTTTCTTGAGATAGGGTCTGAGAAGCTTCTGAGTACCAAGGAAATTACTGAGGTATAAACTAAGACAAAATCTAATATCAAAGTCCTTTTCCTGGAAATTTAAAAGAGTCAAGGACAGTGGGGGATGTATCAAAAACTCAGGACTACATAGACAGGAGTAGGGAATGGTATAGAATCAAAGGTATGCAAGACATACTGCCAGGCAGGAAAATGGAAGATTGGCAATATTGCTGCTCTTTAAGAGCGCTTCCTGCATACAGGATATTCAGGAGGCAGGTAAGGTGGTCTGGTATTCCCATCTCTTTAAGAATTTTCCACAATTTGTTGTGATCCACACAGTCAGAGGCTTTAGTGTAATCAATGAAGAAGCAGATGTGTTTCTGGAATTCTCTTGCTTCTTCTGTGATCCAACAGATGTTGGCAATTTGACCTCTGGTTCCTTTACCTTTTCAAAATCCAGCATCTGTATCTGGAATTTCTCAGTTTACATACTGTTGAAGACCAGCTTGGAAAATTTTGAGCATTACTTTGCTAACATGTGAAATGAATGCAAGTGTATGGTAGCTTGAACATTCTTTGACATTACCTTTCTTTGAGATTGGAATGAAAATTGACCTTTTCCATTGAAGAAAGTAGGGAAAACCGCTAGACCATTCAGGTATGACCTAAATCAAATCCCTTATGATTATACAGTGGAAGTGAGAAATAGATTTAAGGGCCTAGATCTGATAGACAGAGTTCCTGATGAACTATGGAATGAGGTTCGTGACATTGTACAGGAGACAGGGATCAAGACCATCCCCATGGAAAAGAAATGCAAAAAAGCAAAATGGCTGTCTGGAGAAGCCTTACAAATAGCACTGAAAAGAAGAGAGGCGAAAAGCAAAGGAGAAAAGAAAAGATATAAGCATCTGAATGCAGAGTTCCAAAGAATAGCAAGAAGAGATAAGAAAGCCTTCTTCAGCAATCAATGCAAAGAGATAGAGGAAAACAACAGAATGGGAAAGACTAGAGATCTCTTCAAGAGAATTGGAGATACCAAGGGAACATTTCATGCAAAGATGGGCTCGATAAAGGATAGAAATGGTATGGACCTAACAGAAGCAGAAGATATTAAGAAGAGGTGGCAAGAATACACAGAAGAACTGTACAGAAAAGATCTTCACGACCCAGATAATCATGAGGATGTGATCACTAATCTAGAGCCAGACATCTTGGAATGTGAAGTCAAGTGGGCCTTAGAAAGCATCACTAAGAACAAAGCTAGTGGAGGTGATNTAGCAGACTTACGCTCCTGTCTCTTATACACATCTAGATGTGTATAAGAGACAGCCCAGAGAGATGGTATGGGGAGGGAGGTAGAAGGGGTGTTCAGGATGGGGAACATGTGCACACCCGTGGCAGATTCATGTTGATGTATGGCAAAACCAATACAATATTGTAAAGTAAAAAAATAAAATAAAGCCTGGAAAAAAAAAAAAGAAGAATTACACCCAAGGGGGGAAAATTAAATAAAACACACAATAAATAAATTATCAAAACCTAAGAAGAAAACCTTAAAAGTAGCAATTTGTTACATGTTAGAAAACCCCCATAAGCCTATGAGCAGATTTTTCTGCAAAAATTTTGCAGGATAGAAGGGAGTGGCATGGTATATATTCAAAGTGCTGAAAGGAAAAAAAAAAATATGCCAACAAAGACTACTCTACCAACAAAATTTCCTTCAGAACTTGAGAAGAGCTGCCAAGTTTTCTGGATAAAAGCTCAAGGAATTCACCACTAGGTGGGCCTTACTTGAAATGTCAAAGGGAAATGTTTAGGCTGGAATTAAAAGACACTAGCTAGTAACAGGAAAACACATGAAAGTATAAAATATAGTAGTGGTAACTATATGGTTAAATTCAGAACACTCCCTCTATTGTAGTAGTAGTAGTTAAATCACTTGTTACTCCAGTAGGAAGGTTAAAAGATAAGAGTATTAAAAATAACCATCACCTTGGTAATTCTTAATTACTGATTTGTGACATCAAAAACATAAAATGTAAATGGGATATAAAAATGTACAGCTTTTGAGTGCATTTGTAATTAAACTGTTATCAATCTCAAACTATTACAAGATGTTTTATGTAAGGTTTGGTGTAACCACAAAGCAAAAAACTACAGTAGATAAACAAAAAATAAAAATAAAGGTAATTAAGCATGCCAGTACAGAAAATACCATATCACAAAGGAAGAGAGTAAAAGAAAATGAAAGGAAAAAATAAATTCCCAGAAAACCAGAGAATAGTTTTCAAAATGGCTGTCAAAATCCATATATTAGCAATTACTTTAAATGTAAGTAGACAAATTATCTAATCAAAATACATAAAGTGGCTAAATGAACAAAAAGAAAAAAGAACAAGACACAGCTATATGTTTCCTATAACATTCATTACAGTTTTAATGACTCACACCGACTAAAGTGAAGAGATGGAGAAAGATAAGGCATGAAAATGGAAGCCAAACGAAAGCTGGGATAACTAGACTCATGTCAGCGAATGAGAAACAAAGAAGGCCGTAATAAAATAATAAAATGGCCAAACTATCAGAGGGTATAACATTTGTAAATATTTATACCTCAACATAGGAGCACCTAAATATATAAAGCAAATAGTAACATATATAAAGGGAGAAATAGCAATGCAATAACATTAGGGTCTTTAGTACCCCACTTTGATCATTGACAGATGATCAAATGAAAATCAGATGAAAGCATTGGACTTAAACTATACATTAGATCAGATTGACCTAATACTATTGGGTAGAATGTTCTGTATATGATATAAATATATCTTTAATGGAAGTCAACATGTTGGTAAAGAATACTTCACCTCCTTTATTTAAAAATTTTATGCTTGATTTTCTGTTTAAAAGATATCCAAATAAATATAGAAGTCTTAATTTCTACTATATATAATGCAAATAAGGTTTGGTATGCAATATATAATACCTACAAGAACAATTGTTTTCCTTATTTAAAGCTAAAAATACAAACAATATTTTTGCTGATTTTGAAATTATTATTTTTACAAATTAAAACAATTATAAAACACTATAAATTTCTTTTAAATAACTTGCTTTGAAACAAGATTAAACTTAATTTTTCTAATGATAGCCCTGTATATTTCATTTAAATAAAGTTATATATTATTTTTTAAATTTTAAATGTATCTATTTTTTAATTGAAAGATAATTGCTTTACAGAATTGTGTTGGTTTTTGCCAAACCTCACATAAATTGGTTTTAACTACTCTTATTTCAACATGAAAATTTATTAACATTGAATAATAAAGCTACCAAAACCATTAGCTAAAACAATATGAATGGAAAATAGAGCTTAAGCATGATTTTATATGACTTGGAAAAATGTTTGCCTCCTGAGTCACATATCTGGCTGAAATATTGTCCTCAGCTATTACAGAATTCTTATACACATGTATTATTTTCTTGATCTCTTTTATAAGTCTGTTCATGAATAAACTAAAAGCAGAATGATATTCACCTCTTTTACATGTGAAAGGTACTAATTTCTCACTTCATAAATATGAAAACGTGAAGTTCTTAGACTGAGCATGAGAGTCAGAGAAAGGGCTGGTCACCTGGCCAGATATTTTGTTGAATGAGAAGGGAAAACTGCTGTTTTGTCCTTCAGTTTCTCCAGGTGGATTTCAGTAAGTCTAGAGACGGCTGATAATCTTCCTCGCTCTCAAATCCAAGCAGCTTGGGAAATATTTCAAAGCTGCCTGTTGCAACATGATTTTTTCCCAATGATTCTGTTTCTTTTAAAGCCAAACATCTTGTCACCTGAAGTCAAAATATTTTCTTCAGGGCCTTGCAGAGACTTGTCCAACTGGTTAAATGTGATGAAAAATGTGCTAAGCAGGTGAGTCTGCAGCTATTCTTTATCACACAAGCACTTAATAAAATCTGGCCTCTTTTGTCCTTTCAAGTATTCCTGCAATTTTAACTTTCAGCTCCTGCTTCTTATAGATCTACTCCTATGCAAAGTATGTGGGTTTCTGCAGGTAGCAGACTTACGCTCTGTGGGTTTCTGAAAAAGCCTTGAGTAATTCGTTTGACATCACTGAAATTTTCTTTTCTTTCTTTTTTTCCACAATAAGTGCAGAATCTTTTATATTGATCATTGATGGAACACCTATCAATGCAGGTATCAGTGTTCCCCTAAGACTTCTGTTTTCAGATATAATGGCACCACATTAACTAATTTTGGCCTTTGCTTGTTTGGCAGGCTAGATGCAACAGAAACTTTTCTTGAAATTCATCACCCTTTTAAGAAGAGGTGGCAAGAATACACAGAAGAACTGTACAAAAAAGATCTTCAGATAATCATGAGGATGTGATCACTAATCTAGAGCCAGACATCTTGGAATGAGAAGTCAAGTGGGCCTTAGAAAGCATCACTACGAACAAAGCTAGTGGAGGTGATGGAATTTCAATTGAGCTGTTTCAAATCCTGAAAGATGATGCTGTGAAAGTGCTGCACTCAATATGCCAGCAAATTTGGAAAACTCAGCAGTNGAGCCAGACATCTTGGAATGTGAAGTCAAGTGGGCCTTAGAAAGCATCACTAAGAACAAAGCTAGTGGAGGTGATGGAATTCCAGTTGAGCTATTTCAAATCCTGGAAGATGATGCTGTGAAAGTGCTGCACTCAATATGCCAGCAAATTTGGAAAACTCAGCAGTGGCCACAGGACTGGAAAAGGTCAGTTTTCATTCCAATTCCAAAGAAAGACAATGCCAAAGAATGCTCAAACTACCGCACAATTGCACTCATCTCACACGCTAGTAAAGTAATGTTCAAAATTCTCCAAGCCAGGCTTCAGCAATATGTGAACTGTGAACTCCCTGATGTTCAAGCTGGTTTTAGAACAGGCAGAGGAACCAGAGATCAAATTGCCAACATCCGCTGGATCATGGAAAAAGCAAGAGAGTTCCAGAAAAACATCTCTTTCTGCTTTATTGACTATGCCAAAGCCTTTGACTGTGTGGATCACAATAAACTGTGGAAAATTCTGAGAGATGGGAATACCAGACCACCTAACCTGCCTCTTGAGAAATCTGTATGCAGGAAAATAATACTCCATTAAAATCATAATTTTTGAATTTTGGAGAATTTCTGTTAAGTTTTGTAACATTTGTTATAATGTTGACTTTTAAATTAAACATTTACTTGCACTTTTGTTAGTAGTATTATTAATCTTATCCTTGTCCTTATATGAAAAGTAGAAGTCTGTGATTTTGCTTGATGAGTGTATTTTTCATTTCAGCTCATCGTCCATGGTGGTATACTTGACTGCCTATGTGTTATCTCTGATACAGAGGATATAATTGTTGCTAAACTAAAAGGGCAAAACTGACATCTGCCTATTGTAGTTTATTGCTGTTTAACCACAGTGGATAACTTCTGGGGAAAGTATTTGGTTGGTGCAAAAGTAATTGCGGTTTTGCATTATTGAACTTTGCCATTTGATATTGGAATACATTAAGTGTGGTTATGTTATACACTGTTTTAATGCTCATTTCTGTATTTTTTTTTTTTGCTAATAACTTAATTCTTGTTGTTGTTGTTCAGTCACTAAGTTGTGTCAGACTCTTTGTGACCCAATGAATTGCAGTAGGCCAAGCTTCTCTGTCCATCGCTATCTCCCTGAGTTTGCTCAAACTCATTTCCACTCAGTCAGTGATACCATCCAACCATCTCATCCTCTGTCGCCACTTTCACCTCTTGCCCTCAATGTTTCCAAGCAGATAACTTACTACTTGCTGTTTGTTTTATATTTATTTTATATTACAGAAATGATGTTAGACAAAAAGCAAATTTGAGTGATATTTTGAGTTCAAAATGGGTCATAAAGCAGTGGAGACGACTCACAACACCAACAACGCATTTGGACCAAGAACTGCTAATGAATGTACAGTGCAGTGGTGGTTCAAGAAGTTTTGCAAAGGAGCCTTGAAGATGAGAAGCGCAGTGGCCAGCCATCAGAAGTTGACAACGACCAGCTAACTGAGAGCATCATTGAAGATGATCCTCTTACAGCTACATGAGAAGTTGCCAAAGAACTCAGCATCAGCTGGTCCATGGTCATTCACCATTTGAAGCAAATTGGAAAGGTGAAAAAGCTTGATAAACGGGAGTCTCGTGAGCTGGCTTCAAATCAAAATAATCATCATTTTCTCTTATTCTATGAAACAATAAACGAACCATTTCTTGATTGGATTGTGACATGTGATGAAAGTGGATTTTATATGACTCCCAGCAACAATCAATTCAGTGATTGGACTGAGAGAAGCTCCAGGTTCACTTCAGTTGTTCAGTTGTGTCCGACTCTTTGCAATCCCATGGACTGCAGCATGCCAGGCTTCCCTGTCCATCACCAACTCCTGGAGCTTGATAGAACTCATGTCCATCGAGTGGGTGATGCCATTCAACCATCTCATCCTCTGTCGTCCCCTTCTCCTCCCACCTTCGATCTTTCCCAGCATCAGGGTCTTTTCCAATGTCAGTTCTACACATCAGGTGGCCAAAGTATTGGAGCTTCAGCTTCAGCATCAGTCCTTCCAAAAATATTCAGGACTGGTTTCCTTTAGATTGACTGGTTGGATCTCCTTGCAGTCCAAGGAACTCCCAAGAGTCTTCTGCAACACCACAGTTCAAAAGCATCAATCCTTAGGTGCTCAGCTTTCTTTATGGTCCAACTTTTACATCTATACATGACTAATGGAAAAAACATACACTTGACTAGACAGACCTTTGTTGGTAAAGTAATGTCTCTGCTTTTTAATATGCTGTCTTGGTTGGTCACAATTTTTCTTACAAGAAGCAACCGTCTTTTAATTTCATGGCCATAGTCACCATCTGCAGTGATTTTGGAGCCCAAGAAAATAAAGTCTGTCACTGATACCGTTGTTTTTCCATCTATTTGCCATGAAGTGATGGGACTGGATGCCATGATCTTAGTTTTTTGAATGTTGATTTTTAAGCCAGCTTTTTCACTCTCCTCTTTCACTTTCATCAAGAGGCTCTTTAGCTCTTCTTCACTTTCTGCCATAAGGGTGGTGTTATCTGCATATCTGAGGTTATTGATATTTCTCCCGGCAATCTGGATTCCAGTTGTGCTTCATCCAGCCCAGCATTTTGCACGATGTTCTCTGTACATAAGTTAAAGAAGCAGGGTGACAATATACAGTCTTGACCTATGTCTTTCCCAATATGGAACCAGTCTGTTGTTCCATGTTCAGTTCTAATTGTTGCTTCTAACTCTTGACCTGCATACAGATGTCTCAGGAGGTAGGTAATGTGGGCTGATATTCCCTTCTCTTTAAGAATTTTCCAGTTTGTGTGATCCACACAGGCTTTGGCGTAGTCAATAAAGCAGCAGTAGATGTTTTTTTGGAACTCTCTTGCTTTTTCTATAATTTGACCGATGTTGGCAATTTGATCTCTGGTTCCTCTGCCTTTTCTACATCCAGCTTGAACATCTGGAAGTTCTCGGTTCATGAACTATTGAAGCCTCCTCTCTTGGAGAATTTTGAGCATCACTTTGCTAGTATATGAAATGAGTGCAATCGTGTGGTAGGTTGAACATTCTTTGGCATTGCCTTTCTTTGGGATTGGAATGAAAACTGACCTTTTTAAGTCCTGTGGCCACTGATGAGTTTTCCAAATTTGATGGCATATTGAGTGCAGTACTTCCACAGCATCATCTTTCAGGATTTGAAATAGCTCAACTGGAATTCTATCACCTCCACTAGCTTTGTTCATAGCAATGCTTCCTAAGGCCCACTTGAATTCACATTCCAGGATGTCTGACTCTAGGTGAGTGATCACTCCATCATGGTTATCTGGGTCGTGAAGATCTTTTTTATATAGTTCTTCTGTGTATTCCTGCCACCTCTTCTTAATATCTTCTGCTTCTGTTAGGTCCATACTGTTTCTGTCTTTATTGTGCCCAACTTTGCATGAAATGTTCCCTCTGTATCTCTAATTTTCTTGAAGAGATCTCCAGTTTTTCCCATTCTATTGTTTTCCTGTTTCTTTGCATTGGAAAGATTTACTATTCTTTGGATCTCTGCATTCAGATGGGAATATCTTTCCTTTTCTCCTTTGCCTTTAGCTTCTCTTCTTTTCTCAGCTATTTGTAAGAGCTCCGCAGACAACCAGTTTGCCTTTTAGCACGTCTTTTTCTTGAGGCTGGTCTTGATCACTGCCTCCTGTACAATGTCACGAACCTCCCCCCTTAGTTCTTCAGGCACTCTATCAAATCTAATCTCTTGAATCTATTTGTCACTTCTACTGTATAATCATAAGGGATTTGATCTAGGTCATATCTGAGTGGTCTAGTGATTTTCCATGTTTGTTTTCTTCAATTCAAGTCTGAATTTGGCAATAAGGAGCTCATCATCTGAGCCACAGTCAGCTCTTGATTGTTTTTGCTGACTGTATAGAGCTTCTCCATCTTTGGCTGCAAATATATAATCAATCTGATTTCAGTGTTGACCATCTGATGATGTCCATGTGTAGAGTCTTCTCTTATGTCATTGGAAGAGGGTGTTTGTTATGACCAGTGCGTTCTCTTGGCAAAACTCTTGTTAGCCTTTGCCCTGCTTCATTTTGTACTCCAAGGCCAAACTTGCCTGTTACTTCAGGTATCTCTAGATTCCTACTTTTGCATTCCAGTCCCCTATGATGAAAAGGACATCTTTTTTTGGTGTTAGTTCTAGAAGGTCTTGTAGGTCATCATAGAACTGTTCAACTTCAGCTTCTTCGGCATTAGTGGTTGGGGCATAGACTTGGATTACTGTGATACTGAATAGTTTGCCTTGGAAACGAACAGAGATTATTCTGTCATTTTTGTGACTGTACCCAAGTACTGCATTTCGGACTCTTTTGTTGACTATGAAGGCTACTCCACTTCTTCTAAGGGATTCTTGCCCACAGTTATACATATAATGGTCATTTGAATTAAATTCACCCATTCCAGTCCATTTTATTTCAGTGATTCCTAAAGCACAACCCCAAACCAAACTTATGACAACAACAAAAGGTCATGGTCACCGTTTGGGGGTCTGCTGCCCATCTGATACATTGCATCTTTCTGAATCCTGGCAAAACTGTGATATCTATAAGTATGTTCAGCAAATCGATGAGATGCACCAAAAACTGCAATGCCTGCAGCCAGCATTCGTCAACAGAAAGGCCCAGTTCTTCTCCATGACAACACCTGACGGCACCTCACACAACTGCGCTGCAAAAGTTGAACGAATCGGGCTATGAAAGTTTTGCCTCATCGGACATATTCACCTGACCTCTCACCAACTGACTACCACTTCTTCAAGAATCTCAATAACCTTTTGCAGGGAAAACACTTTCACTACCAGCAGGATGCAGAAAATGCTTTCCAAAAGTTCCTCATATCCCAAAGCACAGATTTTTATGCTACAGGAATAAACAAAGCTATTTTTTGTTAGCAAAAGTGTGTTGATTGTAATAGTCTTTATTTTGATTAATAAAGATGAGTTTGAGCGTAATTATAATGATTTAAAATTCATGGTCCAAATAAAAGTTTGTTAAATAAATGAACGGATACATGAACGAGTGAGTAAATGCACTGGGTGACAGGGCCACTCCATCACCTTGGTCACACGTCTCCCCGCGCTGTTTGCAGTGACTTAGATGACCGGAGGGAAAACTGTCCCGATGGCGTCCAAGCAGCGCAACGCAGCTGACCCTTTCTCCTCTGGATCTGAGCTAGTTGCTTATTAGAGGAGCCTAAGGAAATGACACCCCACTCCAGTACTCTTGCCTGGAAAATCCCATGGATGGAGGAGCCTGGTAAGCTGCAGTCCATGGAGTCGCTAAGAGTTGGACACGACTGAGCGACTTCACTTTCACTTTTCACTTTCATGCCTTGGAGAAGGAAATGGCAATGCACTCCAGTGTTCTTGCCTGGAGAATCTCAGGGACGGGGGAGCCTGGTGGGCTGCTATCTCTGGGGTTGCACAGAGTCTGACACGACTGAAGCGACTTAGCAGCATAATGATTTAAAATTCATGGTCCAAAACAACAATTACTTTTGCCCCAACCTAATACATTGCACTGAATAAGGTGACTTTTTTTTTTTTTTTTTTTAGAGTACATCATGAGAAACGCTGGACTGGAAGAAACACAAGCTGGAATCACTGCATTAGACTTCATCATATTCTAAAGTTTCTGATTCAGCAGAGTTAATTAATCATTTAGTAGTGTTAAGAATAAAGTTATAAATTATAACATTAATAATATATAAAATAATCATTTATATAATTATATTATAATGTTCAAAAGTTAGAAAAATTAGTGACATATACTAAGTGAAGATACATAAGAAAGTAAGTTATTGCTTGTTCTCAATGAAATTGATAAAATAAAATACCTATATTAAAGTATTACAGACACATAAGAAGTAATTGAACCTAAAGGAAATATAGCTAGAGCAAATATACTAGATAGTTCAAGCAACTTAATAAATGAAGTTTCTTATCTGAAAAGTTATGCAATACCATACATTTTCTATAATTAAGAGTCAAACTAATTTCTCTCTCTTTACTAGATTCTGCCTACATCAATTACTTGAATTCATGCATTTACCAATTCATTTAGCTAATATTTCCGTTCAGTTCAGTTCAGTTCAGTCGCTCAGTCGTGTCCAACTCTTTGCGACCCCATGAATCGCAGCACGCCAGGCATCCCTGTCCATCACCATCTCCTGGAGTTCACTCAGACTCACGTCTGTCAAGTCCGTGATGCCATCCAGCCATCTCATCCTCGGTCGTCCCCTTCTCCTCCTGCCCCCAATCCCTCCCCTCATCAGAGTCTTTTCCAATGAGTCAATTCTTCACATGAGGTGGCCAAAGTACTGCAGTTTCAGCTTTAGCATCATTCCTTCCAAG
>SJYX01014208.1:47190-71070 GCA_006410675.1 Oreotragus oreotragus | reverse complement strand
TCCCAAAGGCATGGTCCCGGGATAAAGGAGTTAGGTCTTGTGATTCTGACTTGTTTTTTCCTTTTTTCAGTTGAGTTGGCTGGAAAGAATGTTAAGGTGCTTATTGTTCTTGAGAGAAGCATGAGAACGCACAAAGCCTTCTGCAGTTGTGCCCAGAAAATAATCTATAAAGTGACCATTGACATTTGTTCAACGATCTTTACAAAAGATGTTTCAGGATGAGCACGTAGGCCGCAGCTTGAAGCCATGGGAAGGACTGTTATCTGAAACCTGTTTGTGAGGGGAATGTTTTTGGCAAAGGAAGTTTGCTAAGCTTAGGGTTTAGGAATAATTAAGAATAGCTAGAAGCCTTGTGAGCTTAGGATACTAGGGGCAAGCAGGATTTAGAAAGATAAGAAATAAACTGAGGGATGTGGTATGCAGCCCAGACATATGCATGAGTTACAATGTAACTCTGGTTGAAGGGCAACAATGATTTATGGAGACATTAAATCTGGGTGAGGGGGAGCTGAAAAAGCAAAACCTCTGACCTAATGTTTTTGTCAAATTATAAAAGAAAACCTGATGCTCGAAATAAACATTCAGTCCCTCACCTTGAGTCAGAGGCAGCGTCATTTTCCGCCAACACTGCTCATCTCTTCAGGCTGATTCCCTGACTGCTGGAGCTGGACTCTGGCAGAAACCCACACACAGAGTTTACAACCAACTTCAGAGAAAAGAATACAAAAAGTTCTCAGAGTGAAGCACAAAGCAACATATGAAAATACACAGAATATTTCTTTGTTTGGGAGGACAGGATCCTGGTCACCCTTAATGTCTTTGTCAAAGTCTTTCCCTGTTGGAATCATTGAGTAAGTAGGATTTTTCAGTTAGACAATAAGAAATTATTCAAAGTATCTAGGCTGACGTGCCCTGAGAGATAGGAACAAGAAACTAGAGAACACCAAATTATCAAGAACCAAGTTATGAGTACTTCTATTTTTCTCCTTTTTCTTCTTGCCATTCCCCAGCTTCTCTAGGCATCCCTGCTTCATCCTTTTTATTTGCCAATGCACTTGAAAGATGGTCAGTATACAGCCAAACTAGATAAATAAGTTAATTTCAGGAAAAGAGCCTAGTCCAATCTTTATCTGTACACAGGAGCATGTAATACAAACCTGACTGACAAGGACCAACAGTGGAGGAAGTGGTAGGAGGTGGTAACATTTTGAGAGAAGAAGGGGATCATCATGGGCTGCTGCTGCTGCTGCTAAGACGCGTCAGTCACGTCCAACTCTGTGTAACCTCATAGACAGCAGCCCACCAGGCTCCTCCATCCCTGGGATTCTCCAGGCAAGAACACTGGAGTGGGTTGCCAATTCCTTCTCTAATGCATGAAAGTGAAAATTGAAAGTGAAGCCACTCAGCCATGTCCGACTCTTAGCGACCCCATGGACTGCAGCCTACCAGGGTCCCTCGTCCATCACTGGCTAGGCACACATTAAAAAGAGTGGCTAGTATACGTGCCAACATTATTTTTCACAGATTATCAAGGTCCTTATATCTACAACTTTTTAGACATTTCTTTTTTTAAAGTTCAAACTAAAGACAAAAATATATTAATGTTGCAATAGTTAAAATAATGAATGCACCAGTATCTAATCTAAGACCAAGTTAATTCAGATGATTGACAAAATATTAATGCAACAAAATTATTGTTGAGTTAAAATTCCACAAAGTCTGATGGGAAATACTAATAAATTACTCATAAACATGAAGAAAAGAGCACATTAAATTAAAAATAAAGCCCACCAATATATATTTATAGCAAATGTTAAGGCCTATATTATTTAAGCTGGTAAGAAGAGGATAAGATGGTTGGATGACATCATCAACTCATTGGACATGAGTCTGAGCAAACTCCAGGAGTTGGTAAAGGACAGGAAAGTCTGGCATGCAGCAATTCATGGAGCTGCAGAGTCAGACACGACTGAAAGATTGAACAACAACTTGACAAAAGATATGAAAATATAATTTATGAAAAATTAAATATAATTTTAAAAATTCTTAATATATATTTATAAATTTTATAAATATTATACATACTGAAATATTTATGTTTCTAATTTTAATAAAAATGAAATGCTTCATTCAGCACAATCCATCAAATTATTTTCACTGCCAGGGATAAAGGGTCAATCTACTGTTCTTTGCTGACAACCATGTGATCACAGATGTTGTGTCCAAAATGACTTCTAAAGATATTTTACCAGATAAGAAAAAGTAAAATTTCTGAAATGCAGAGTGTATTATATGTTATTTTATTATGTTTTAGCCTTGTATATTTCAGAATATACATTGTATATTCTGAAAACCAATACAGCAAAATTTAGTTCTATGTTAATTCCTCTAAAACTGCATTGCCTTTATATGTCATAACTTCTATAACTAAAATAACATTGATTTTACACTAATTTTGCAAAAAATGAGATAAATGTATTGGCATGTTAGATTGTCACTGATTATAGCAATAATATGAGCTCTTGGTTGTGTTCTACCTCAATTTTTGATGAGACATAGGGAAATCAAATAAATGAATATTATATTTATGAGTTATACATGGATACCTATTATTTACATTAACTTTGTTATCTATGAAATATTTATCTCCATATATAGTATATTTCTTGTATATTTTCTGTATGTGTGTTTTTCATCTTTCTCTAATAGGAGTTTATTGAGAGACAAGAACAAAGCTTTCTAAAGTAATTAATAAATCTGATTATCTTAGGTTCAGTTCAGATAAAAACTATTAACTATGAGGGATAACGGTAAGATAGATATTAGACCAGTTGCTGGAAATACAAAGGTGAGGTTCTGCTTGCAGGAATCTTAAAAGCTAGTAAGGTGAAAACAGGTTAATAAAAGTAAAATATAGTAAAGTGTAAACAAGACAATTAAAACATGGTATAGGAAAAAGCTAAAAGAAAAAACTCTGGGACTATAGGTAAAGGGCCCTTTCAATAAATGGGGAAATAGAGGAAATGATACTTAAATTGAATCTTGCCAGGGACCTCACTTAGATGATAAATAGCTGATGGCATATTTTTGGCTTTCATCTTTTAGATTTTATTTACAAATTATTGTAACATGTATATTTGAGAGCAAGACTTTCTTCTGCAAATATCAGGTATCTTTAAGGGAGAATAATCTGTTAGTGGCAATCTGAACTCAGAAATCAAGCACAGCTTTTTAATCCTAGTTATGTGAGACCTGACATATAATTTAATAAATGATCCAGTTTAATCAATAGCATCATTTAGATAGTATAAATGTCATAAAAAATAACTATTAATACATGATCTAGCTGCTCTGGCCATAGTAACCCAGAGTTCAAGAATCGGTCACCATTAAATACTAGCAGAATAATAAAATGAGTGATAAAATTCCAAAATGATTTTTCTTTCCCAAAAGTGAAGTCAGGGAAATACTGTACAAGTTGCAAAAGTTCCTATAAAACTATTAATCTTCCAAGATATTTGGAAGTATGCATTCTCTTAAAAAAGATAAAAGGAAATAAACAGAAGGCTTCTGATTTACTAACAGTTGATATATAGATTAAAACTGCTACTAACATTTATCATTGAAATATTGAAAATGTATTTGCAAGATATCATTTATGAGTCTCATAACGGGTGCCTGCAATGCCTTATTTACTCTTTCAGATTTATGCCTTTTTTCAGATTAAATACCTAGAACATAGCTTCCAAACTGAAATGTGAAAGCTGAAGCACAATCACTAAACAATTACATATAAAGTGAAGCAGCAGATCTTAAGAAGTCAAAATTCTGAAACCAGCAATGTATAACAGAAGAGAAAGAATGTGAAAATAAAATGATGATATATAGAGACCATAAAGGTATAGCCTATTATTGATGGTTGCAAATACCAAGAGATCACCATGGGCATCCTTGTTTTTCAGACTTATTGAGTAATGCTCATAGTGAAAGTCACTCAGTCATGTCTGAATCTTTGTGACCCCCTGGACTATATAGTCCATGGAATTCTCCAGGCCAGAATATAGGAGTGGGTAACCTTTCCCTTCTCCAGGGGATTTTCCCAACCCAGGGATCAAACACAGATCTCCCTCGTTGCGGGCAAATTCTTTACCAGCTGAGACACAAGGAAAACCTGAAAACACTGGAATGGGTAGACTATCCCTTCTCCAGGGGATGGTCCGGACCCAGGAATCGAACCAGGGTCTCCCGCATTGCAGGCAGATTCTTTACCTACTGAGCTATCAATGCTTATAATAGAGGAACAAAGTCATCAAGAAAATGTTATATATGCTATGATGAAGGAGACATGGAGATGCATAATTCACTTTATATTTCAATTATAACATTAAAATGCCTTCAGTTTGTTTAAGTATGAAGGAGAAATGATATTTATTTGAAAAAATCACTTATGTACACCACTGCAATTCACAATTTCAGAAACTATCTATAGAATTTATCCTCATTTTAACTTTGTTTTGGTAAGTTGCACTTTAGCAAGCTGTATTTTACAAATTTATCTTTAAATATGAAGACATTTTCAAGAGTTGTATGATTAAGTTAGCTACAAATGCCATCATATCAAATATTTTTCCACGTATGTCCTCTCATTGATATACTATTAAATATATTTTCACTAGATAAATTATAAAAATTAATGACCAGATCCATAAAACTCAATATAATATGCCCATGATGAGTTTCTGGGACCTAGAATGCATTGCATTTTCAAGAAAACTCACTTTATATAGTTCAACCAACAATTTGGTCATGGTAATCATTTAAAGTTCTTATTATATAAATGTAAGTTTTCACTTCATTTTTTCTATAAATGAAGTCTTCTCTGAAAATAATGCTTATTATTACCCATATAAATAAAAATTAAACATTTTAAAAGAGTAGAATATTTAATTAGATACACTCTGAAAAAAATACTGATCTCTACATCAAGCTTTCCATATTAAATTGCATATTGTCTTAAGCATTATTAATATTTTGCTTGAGCATTATATCTTAAATTCACTAATTTCATTCAAAAACCACTTCATTTCTGCCTTTATTCTAAACGATATCCTTTTATTCTAACCAAGGATTTAGTATTTATTGTATTCTCTAAAAAACATTGTGGATTTAATTTTTTCTATAGAAAATGAAAAAGTAATGATTATTGAAGTTTGGGCATCATGCCAAGAATATAAAATTATACCAATTTATTTTTCTCTACTAATATTTCTATATGACATAGAAACCATGATTTCAGCTTATTTTAGTTTCCCCTACAAATATCTTTTTTATGACCTAACAGTATATTGCTTGATATAACTTATGAGAACATCTCCAATCCTTTTGGTCATATTTTTAAAATATACTCATAACACATACTTAGTTGAACTTAGATATTTACCAAACTGATTTTAAAACCTGCCCATGTGTGTTTATAACAACTTTATCCATAATTGCCAAGATCCTGTTTAAAGGTGAATATATAAACCAAATGTGATACATCTACATAATAGAATTTTTTTTCAGAATTAAAAAGAAATAAGCTATGAAGGAATAAAAAACATAGATGAATTTCAGATTAATATTTCTTTGTGAACGAAAGAAACCATTATGAAAGTCCACATACTGCATAATATGACTTTCTGAAAAGACAAAACTAAAAACACAATAAATAGTCTAGTGTTTACCATCAGTACAAGAGAAAGGAAAAGGTTGAATAGATCAGCATATTTTTTAAGACAATAAAGCTATTCTGACTCACTGGAAAAGACCCTGAAGCTGGGATACACTGAAAGCAAAGAAGATGGTGGCAGATAATGAGACGGTTGGCATTCAAGTTCAATGGACATGAACTTGGGCAAACTCTGGGAGATAGTGAGGGCCAGGGAGGCCTGGCATGCTGCAGTTCATGGGATTGCAAAGAGTCAGACAGGACTTAGTGACCAAACAACCATAAAAGCAAAGCTATTTTGAAAGATACTGCAATAGTGGATACATAATACTATAAAAATTTCAACCTTAACATATGCCATTTTAAAAAAAATTAAAAAGAAAAAAACAGAGGAGTCTAAATTCCAGAATAGTAGGCAAATGTGGCAAAATATTGCACAGCATTGCAAGTATATGAAACAGTCCCACTGAAGAAGACAAGGGGGAACAATTGCTGAATTACCCAACTTTGGAAATGAATAGGTTCTGTTAGACTAAAGTCAAAGAAACCTATATGTCTATAGGCATTGTACTTTGATATAGTCGTTTCCCAGGGACATGCTGCTGCTAAGTCACTTCAGTCGTGTCCGACTCTGTGCGACCCCATAGATGGCAGCCCACCAGGCTCCCCCGTCCCTGGGATTCTCCAGGCAAGAACACTGGAGTGGGTTGCCATCTCCTTCTCCAATGCATGAAAGTGAAAAGTGAACGTGAAGTCACTCAGTCGTATCTGACTCCCAGTGACCCCATGGACTGCAGCGCATCAGGCTCCTCCTTCCATGGGATTTTCCAGGCAAGAGTACTGGAGTGGGGTGACATTGCCTTCTCCATCCCGTGGACATAGGGGTTAACAATTCTGATATTGCCATATATGTGTCCTCAGTTCAGTTCAGTCACTCAGTCGTGCCCGACTCTTTGCGACCCCATGAATCGCAGCACGCCAGGCCTCCCTCTTCATCACCATCACCTGGAGTTCACTCAGACTCAAGTCCATCGATTCTGTGATGCCATCCAGCCATCTCATCCTCGGTCGTCCCCTTCTCCTCCTGCCCCCAATCCCTCCCAGCATCAGAGTCTTTTCCAATGAGTCAGCTCTTCTCATGAGGTGGCCAAAGTACTGGAGTTTCAGCTTTAGCATCATTCCTTCCAGAGAAATCTCAGGGTTGATCTCCTTAAGAATGGACTGGTTGGATCTCCTTGCAGTCCAAGGGACCCTCAAGAGTCTTCTCCAACACCACAGTTCAAAAGCATCAATTCTTCGGCACTCAGCCTTCTTCATAGTCCAACTCTCACATCCATACATGACCACTGGAAAAACCATAGCCTTGACTATGGGATAACATTTTTCATTATTCAAGTGGATTTCACAAATAAACAAAGGAAGGAGGCTTAAATCATTCATATGATAATTAATAGAGTTGGTCATCAGTAAGAATTCATGTTCAGTTTGATACAGATACAGAGGAATACAAAAAGAAATACAGAAATGTGTATATACTAAAGTTATTATACACACACATATCTCCTTGCTGTGTCAGGTAGAAGCAAAGTAATTCCAGTAACAAGGAACACATTTAGCACTCAAATCCAAATTTCTAATACCATTAACCAGCAAACAGAACCAGAGGTCCTTGGAGAAATGACTGATTCTAGTACCAGGGTAGGAAGTACACAGGTTAAGGCTAGAGTATCTCATAATACCAAAAAGCAAGAAAGTACTTTTTAAAAAAGCATAATAATATGGTTATGTTAGAGAAAAAGGAGCCAACTGAAACATCCTTCAATGGCTAAAGCTGAACAAATTTGAGGAAAAAATAAGTAAAGTATATTAAATTATAGCTTGAAGTCTAAAATAAATAACTGTGAGTCTGGCCTGATGAAGAAAGGAATAAAGGAAGGAAGATAGGCCAAATTCATTATACAAATGAATTTTAAATAATAATAATATATACTACACATGAAGAAGGTGAAGCATGACTCTTCCCTCCTTAGATGTGGGTTGTGTACAACAGCTTCCTTGCAGAGGGTTGGAAGAAAAAAGAAAAACTTCACAGATAAGCAAACTGACAAATACTACCTGACAAATACTACCTCAGTCAAGTATTGAAGATTAACATCATAAGCAATGTCATAGAGAAAACAGGTAGTTAATATGATGTGATGAGAATGTCACTTTAACTTTGTCTTTCACTTCAAAGCCTATAATACTCTTCTAATTGTGAGGAAAACATCCAACCAATATAAACTGAAGATTCTACACAATCTTGATCAGTATTCTTCAAAACTCTCAAGGTTACCAGAAACAAGGAAAGCCTGGAGACTCTTCTACCCAAGAGGAACTAAGGAAGCATGATGAATTAATGTAATACATTATCCTGAAAGCGATGCTGAACAGTAACAAAACATGAGTGTGCAGTGAATGTGTACTCAGTCGTGTCAGACTCGTTGCGACCCTTTGAACTGTAGCACTTCAGGGTCCTCATCCACTGACTCTTCCAGGCAAGAATCCTGGAAGCCTACAATTCCCACTCCAGGGGGCCTTCCTGACCCAGGGATCAAACTTAGTCTCCTTCACTGGCAGGCAGATTTTTTACTCCTGGCGACACCTGGAGAATCTGCCAGCAATGTATGCGATGCGAGAGATACACGTTTGATTCTTGGGTGGGGAAGATCCCCTAGAAGAGGAAATGGCGACCCACTCCATTATTCTTGCTTGCAAAAGTCCCAGGGACAGAGGAGTCTGGCGGGCTACAGTCCAAAGGGTCACAAACAGTCGGACACAACTGAGCATACCCAAATCAACAAACCATTAGGTAAAACAAAATATTTTATTTAAAAAAAAAATCTGGATGAAACATGGACTTCAGTTAACAATAACATATGCTGGTGCATGATTCATTAATTGTGAAACATTTATGATAGCAATGAGTTAATAAGAGTAACTTAGTGTGGGCTATATAAAATCTCTGTACTATCTTTACTACTTTTTTGTAAGTTTAAAACTGAAATATAAACGTTATTAAAATGAACGAATTGAAAAGTATACACACAAATACCCACATAATGGTAATATGTCTCATGCATAGTCATGCCTATGTCCATTACTCAACATTCCAAAGTAACCTACAACACCTCTCTTATTTCCAGCAGTCATGTATGGATGTGAGAGTTGGACTGTGAAGAAAGCTGAGTGCTGAAGAATTGATGCTTTTGAACCGTGGTGTTGGAGAAGACTCTTGAGAGTCCCTTGGACTGCAAGGAGATCCAACCAGTCCAATCTAAAGGAGATCAGCCCTGGGTGTTCTTTGGAAGGAATGATGCTAAAGCTGAAACTCCAGTACTTTGGCCACCTCATGCAAAGAGTTAACTCATTGGAAAAGACTCTGATGCTGGGAGGGATTGGGGGCAGGAGGAAAAGGGGATGACAGAGGCTGGATGGCATCAGGAACTCGATGGACATGAGTCTGAGTGAACTCCAGGAGATGGTGATGGACAGGGAGGCCTGGCGTGCTGCAATTCATAGGGTCGCAGAGAGTCAGACATGACTGAGCGATTGAACTGAACTGAACTGAATGAATGTTGGCAATTTGATCTCTGGTTCCTCTGCCTTTCCCATCTCAGATATCTGGGAGTTATTTGTTCACATACTGCTGAAGCCTAGCTTGAAGGATTTTGATCATTACCTTGCTAGCATATGAAGTGAGTTCAATTGTACCATACTTCAAACATTCTTTGACATTGTCCTTCTTTGGGAGTGGAATGAAAACACATCTTTTCCAGTCTGTGGCCACAGCTGAATTTTCCAAATTTGCTTATTATTGAGTGTAGCACTTTAACGTATTTTAAGATTCAAACAGCTTAGCTGGAACTCCATCACCTCCAATAGTTTTGTTCATAGCAATGCTTCCTAAGGCCTAAATGACCTCACACTCTAGGATACCCAGCTCTAGGTGAAAGACCATACCATTGTGTTTCATTAAGACCTTGTATAGTTCTTCCGTGTGTTCTTGCCATCTGTTCTTTATCTCTTCTGCTTCTGTTAGGTCCTTTATGTTTCTGTTCTTTAATGTGCCCATCATTGCATGAAATGTTCCTTTGATAACTTTATTTTTCTTGAAGAGATCTTTAGTCTTTTCCATTTCTTGTTTTCTTGTATTTCTTTGCATGGCTCCTTTAAGGTTTTCTCATCTCTCCCTGCTGTTCTCTGGAACTCTGCATTCAGTTGGGTATATGTTTTCCTTTTTCCCTTTCCTTTCACTTTCTTTCCTCAGACAATCACTTTGCCTTCTTGCATTACTTTTTCTTTGGTATGGTTTGGGCCACTACCTCCTGTACAGTATTATAAACCTCCATCCACCAGACACTCTGTCTACCAGATCTAATCCCTTAATTCATCACCTCCATTGTATAATCATAAATGATTTGATTTAGGTGGTATCTGAATGGCCTAGTAGTTTTCTCTACTTCCTTCAATTTAAAACTGAATTTTGCAATAAAGGATTCATGATTTTGAGCCATGGTCAGATCTGAGCCTTGTTTTTACTGATTGTACAGAGCTTCTCTATCTTTGAGGACAAAGAACATAATTTGATTTTGGTATTGATCATCTGGTGAGGTCATTATGTACAGTCACATCTTGGGTTGTTAGAAAAGGGTGTTCGCTATGACCAGTGTGTTCTCTTGACCAAACTCATCTTTGCCTTGTTTTATTTTGTACTACAAAGCTAAACTTGTTTTTTGTTTTTTGTTTTTTTTTTAATTCTGGGTATATCTTGACTTCATACTTTTGCATTCCAATTCCCTATGAAAGAAAGGACTTTTTTTTAAAAAATGTGTGTGTATGTGTGTCAGTTCTAGAAGGTGTTGTAGGTCTCCATAAAAGCAGTCAACTTCAACTTTTTTGGCATCAGTGATTGAGGCAAACATTTGGATTATTGTGATGTTGAATGGTTTGCCTTGAAAATGAATTGAGATCATTCTGTTGTTTTTGAGGTTGTATCCAAGTACTGCATTTCAGAATCTTTTGCTAACTTCAAAGGCTACTTCATTTTTTCTAAGGGATCCTTGCCCACAGTAGTAGATATAATTATCATCTGAATTAAATTCATCTATTCCCATCCATTTTAGTTCACTGATTACTAAGATGTTGATGTTCATTCTTGCCATCTCCTGCTTGACCATATCCAATTTATCTTGATTCATTGACCTAACATTCCAGGTTCCTATGCAGTATTTTTCTTTATAACATCAGACTTTACTTTCATCACCAGACACATTCACAACTGTCATTTCCACTTAGGCCTAGCAGCTTCATTCTTTCTGGATTTATTAGTAATAGTTCTCTGCTCTTCCCCAGTAGCACACTGGACATCTTCTGACCTGGGCAGGCATCTTCTAATGTCATATCTTTTTTGCCTTTTCATGTGTTCATGGGGTCCTTGAGGCAAGAATACTAGAGTGGCTTGCCATTTCCTTCTCCAGTAGACCATGTTTTGTCAGAACTCTTTCCTAGGACCCATCCATCTTGGGTGGCCTTGCATAGAATGCCTCATAGGTTCAGTGTGTTATGCAAACACCTTCACCACAATTCTGTGATCCATGAAGGGGATCATAAACTTTTCACATTGCAAACATTGCATGTGCTCATTCATAGTTATACAGAGCAAGGGAACACTAGCAGAAACCTACAAAATCACTAAGTTGTAAAAGGATCTTGACTTCTCTTACTAGCCAGTGTCAATTGCCTTTGTCAGTACTGTAAACTCTCTTCACACCTGTGAGTTTCTAGGCACAAGACTTCCAACAGGTCCTGAAAGCATTCAGTGAAACACTTGTAGGGTTTCCTGGCTCAATTTTATATTAAACCCCCTTTTAGGATCAGGACTTTCAACTATGCAGAAGCCAGCTGCTGCTGCTGCTGCTGCTAAGTCACTTCAGTCGTGTCCAACTCTGTGCGACCCCATAGACGGCAGCCCACCAGGCTCTCCTGTCCCTGGGATTCTCCAGGCAAGAACGCTGCAGTGGGTTGCCATTTCCTTCTCCAATGCATGAAAGTAAAAAGTGAAAGTGAAGTCGCTCAGTCTTGTCCGACTCTAGCGACCACATGGACTGCAGCCTACCAGGCTCCTCCGTCCATTGGATTTTCTAGGCAAAAGTACTTGAGTAGGGTGCCATTACCGTCTCTGGCAGAAGCCACAGTGGGATATATTATGAGTAAGATAGTCAGGTCACAAAAGATTCCATGTTCTTTTCAGAAAAAAAAAAAAAAAAAAGTCCAACTTTTTAGGCACTTGGCAATTAATATGGCTCATGTGACTAGATAGCATGTTATAAATCTGTTCCAGGCCAACCTAGTGAAATGCAATGCATTTCAACTGCAATGATGCTCCAAATGGTTAAGATACAAAGCACTGGAGTCACCTTCAGCAACGTTCATAACGACCTAAGGATTTAATCCCCAAAGTTGCATGTCTTGAGTGAGAAAAAGGAAAACTTTTAATGAGATAAGTCACTGATATTTGAGATTTAATTTATTACATTAGCATGATATAAACTTTTTTGATTAAAACATATCTAAAGATTTTTAGAACATAATTTACTGTCAATATTTTACAGAAATGTGTAATAAATTTATATTGATATATGAACATATATATTATATAACTAAATATCAAAAAATATTGGAATATTATCTTTTCCCCTAAAATTTGCTTTTCATATGAAGCTGACATATGGTTGTCCATTTTAAGTGTAGGTTAAACAGAAATAGGATGCCATTTTTGTGTGTAGACTGCAGATCTTTCTCAAAGCTATAATTCAAATATCCAGAGTGCATGGGTGTGTTATTTTCCCCATCCCTGGAAACAGAGCTTAGAAAGAACACTAGTATTATGTCATTATATTTAAATGATAAACACAGTAATGATAATCAACAAGAGAAACATCACCTAGGAAGAACACTGACACATATGCACTTACATACAAACTCATATGTATCAACATGAAGACTATCTGCAAATAAACACTTACATTCACTCAATCCATGGGCACAATACTCTGTGAGACTGAAAATAGGGTAGTTGAAGATCAATACTTAAATTTCCAAGACTCTTAGTGAATAAAGTGCTTAGTCACTAAAGAAGAAATGAAATTAAAAGATGCTTACTCCTTGGAAGGAAAGTTATGACCAACCTAGACAGCATATTAAAAAGCAGAGACATTACATTGTCAACAAAGTGGTCACGTATAGATGTGAGAGTTGGACTATAAAGAAAGCTGAGCACCAAAGAATTGAGGCTTTGGAACTGTGGAGTTGGAGAACACTCTTGAGAGTCCCTTGGACTACAAGGAGATCCAATCCGTCCATCCTAAAGGAGATCAGTCCTGGGTGTTCATTGGAAAGACTGATGTTAAAGCTGAAACTCCAGTACTTTGGCCACCTGATGCAAAGAGCTGACTCATTGGAAAAGACCCTGATGCTGGGAGGGATTGAGGGCAGGAGGAGAAGGGGATGACAGAGGATGAGATGGTTGGATGGCATCACTGACTCGATGGACATGGGTTTTGGTGGACTCTGGGTGTTGGTAATGGACAAGGAGGCCTGGCGTGCTGTGGTTCAGACTCGACTGAGCGACTGAACTGAACTGAACTGAAAAATGCACATGAATTTCTTAAGGTTAAGGCTCTCCAAGAAATGGTCTCATCTTTCACTTTCTTTACATATAAGATTTCAGCCATTATCTTCTAATAACCACCTCCATATTCAGAAAATCAAGCAGTTCTTTCTCTGACTTCCCTTAAAAATGTTCATTTACTTTGGGCTCTGCTCTTAAATATTGGTCAATACTTTCTTTCTGATCTCATCCGAGGTACCTTGCCACTTATCATTAGCAGTCTACTTTATCAAATGAATGATATATATTTATTCTAACTGTTAATGAATAGTTTATAAGTATTTAAATCATTGAAAGCAAATGGATTTTATACTAGCAACACTCCATTAAACTGGATTACACACAATCAAGAGTACCAGGAGCTATCAGATCTGAAAGCAATTATCTCAGAGTACTTTTACATTGTCAAACTCAATACATTGTATTATACCACCTAAATGACGCCAACAAACATCCAAACTGTATCCAGAACACTAGAGTGATATACAAATGTGTCCCCAATTATAAAGCTAGATAAACATTAGATTTTTTTCATGACAATCTTTTCAGGTTCAAGTAACAACAAATAATAAATTAGCCAATAAGTCCTCCAAAAATGTTCATGTATGTGGGATCACATTGTGTGTGTGTTTGTGTGTTTTTGGAGTTGCTGTTATTTCTTTGCCCAAAATGAAGCATCAGCAATTTTGGCAGAAAATATAGAGCAATTTTGAACAAATATGATTTGTCATAACAATCAATTTAGAAAGCACCAAAACAGCTTCAAGTAAGGACAAAAAGTCATTAAAACTCTGAAAACTCAGCCAAATGATTCAAATCCTGGTGTTTCCTTACTGCAGTCAAACAAAATAGACTTTACTGCTGAACATTCATCTGTCACTAGTAATAATTACTTTTTAATTAATGCTTTTAAGGTAATTATGTATTACAGGATAACGAAAAGATCTATGTTATAGTTACTGTGCTGCCAGAATTCTTGGTTATGCAAATTATGTAGTTGATGCTCTAAATGCACTCTATGGTAATTTAGAAATAAAGCTTAACACCCAGAAAGTCAGAAAGTTATCCTGACCATTTTAATTGTATCACTCTTTAATATTCTACAAAGATAATAGCAATCCTCCAATTGGTTTAAAGCATATAAACAGCTGTGTGCTCAGTCATGTCCAATACTTTGACACCCTGGATTGTGGCCTGTGAGGCTCCTATCTCCATGGAATTTTCCAGGCAAGAATACTGGAGTAGTTTGTCATTTCCTACTCCAGGGTATCTTCTGAGCCAAGGATTTAACTCATGTCTCTTGCACCCCCTGCATTGGCAGGTGGATTCTTTACCACTGTCCTACCTGGGAAGCACAAACAGCAAAGAGTACAGACTTAAAGATCGCCAAATTTGAACGACTCAGCAGTGGCCACAAGGACCAGAAAAGGTCAGTTTTTATTCCAATCCCAGAGAAAGGCAATGCCAAAGAATGTTCAAACTGCCACACAATTGTACCCATCTCACACACTAGCAAAGTAATGCTCAGAATTCTCCAATCTAGGCTTCAACAGTACATGAACTGAGAAATTCCAGATATTCAAGGTAGATTTAGAAAAGGCAGAGGAAACAAATCATTGAAAAAGCAAGAGAGTTCCAGAAAAACATCTACTTCTGCTTTATTGACTATGCCAAAGCCTTTGACTGTGTAGATAAAAACAAACTATGGAAAGATCTTCAAGAGATGGGAATACTAGACCACCTTACTTGCATCCTGAGAAATCTGTATACAGGACAAGAAGTAACAGTTAGAACTGGACATGGAACAACAGACTGATTCCAAATTGGATAAGGAGTACATCAAGGCTGTATATTGTCACCCTGTTAATTTAACTTCTGTGTGGTATACATCTTGTGAAATGTCAGGCTGGATGAAGCATCAGCTGGAACCAAGATAGCCAGGAGAAATATCAATAACCTCAGATATACAGATGACACCAATCTTAAAAAAGGGAAGAAGAACTAAAGAGCCTCTTGATGAAAGGGAAAGAGGAGAGTGAAAAACTCAACATTCAAAAAATGAAAATCATGGCAGCTGGTCCCATTACTGAATGGAAAATGATGGGGAAAAAATAGAAACAGTGACAGACTTTATTTTCTTGAGATCCAAAATTGCTGCACATGGTGACTGCAGCCATGAAATCAAAAGACACATGCTTCTTAGAAGAAAAGCTATGACCAATCTAGATAACATATTAAAAACCAGAGACATTACTTTTCCAAGAAAAGTCCGTCCCTTAAAAGCTATGGTTTTTCTAATAGTCATATACTGATGTGAAAGTTTGACTATAAAGAATGCTGAGTGCTGAAGATTTGATGCTTTTATGTTGGAGAAGACTCTTGAGATTCCCTTGAACTGCAAGGAGATCCACCCAGTTAATCCTAAAGGAAATCAGTCCTGAATATTCATTGGAAGGACTGATGCTGAAGATGAAGCTCCAATAATTTGGCTACCTGATGCAAAGAACTAACTCACTGGAAAAGACCCTGATGCTGGGAAAAACTGACGGAAGGAGGAGAGGTGGATGACAGAGGATGAGATAATTGGATGCCATCACCGACTTTCTGGACATGAGTTTGAGCAAGCTCTGTGAGTTGGTGATGGACAGGGAAGCCTAGCATGCCACAGTTCATGGGGTCACAGAGTCAGACATGACTAAGCGACTGTGATGAAATGAAACATCTCTAACAGGGCTTCCCTGGTGACTCAGCATTGAAGAATCCTCCTGCAATGCAGGAGACACAGGAGATATGAGTTTCATCCCTGCATCAGGATTATATCCTAGAAGAGGAAATGGCAGCCCATTCATGTATTCTTGCCTGGAAAGTCCCAAGGACAGTGGAGCCTGGTGGGCTACATTCCATACAGCTGCAAATTGGGCAAAACTGAGCAAACAGACACACATGCACACACATGCACACACACACACAAAGAGCACTAACAAACACCCCACCCCTAAGAGAAAACCACATGGAAATAATTTAGGAGGTAAAATATCCCCTTTTACAAACAGCTTTTAAAAACTCTTTAAAAACTCTGACTTCAAAAGATTCAGTCCTTCTTTGTCCTATTATTTGTTCCATATCACTGCTTAACTCTATTTTATTTTATTTTCTTTCAACCCAGCAAGGAGTACTTACATTTTAAAGAACTGTATTTTAACTTTTCCCAGCCAAATGATTCTAGTTCATCTATCATTTTACATGCACAGGTTAACTCGTAAATTAACATGCATTTTTGAAAAATATTAGTTTTGACTAAGAACTACAGAAGACAGAAACATTGCATATAATACCTGAGTTTAAGAAATTAATAGTCTTGTTGCTGGCAATACATACACTTATAAGGTTATCAAGAATTTTACAAAAATTAAAGACCCATAAAATTCAATATAAACAGATTCTAAATGTATTTAATGGAAATAATTTATATTCAGATTTATGAATATGAGAAAGAAATAGATTTGCAATTATCAAAGCATGTTTGATCATGTTTTTATAACACTCAGGACTGGAAATAACCCTTCAGCAACTGTAGATTATTTTTAAGTGAACAAGAAAAAAAGAAAACATTTGATGTAAGAGAAGAAAGAGATTACACTTGATGCTCTGCAGAGATAAAGGGTAATGTAATTTAACTTGAAAATCATCATATCTAGTGTGTTACAGAATAGTATAAAGTGCAGTAGGATAGCTTCAGAGAATGGGGTTTAGGATAACTAGGATGAAGAGTTTGATCTCAGGAAATGAAAGATTATAGCAGGTTTTTAAATGAGAAAGCCTCCCTCATATAGCAATGCTTCTGGCATCACTTTATAGATTTTATTGAAAATAATTTCTATGTAATTAAAATTGACCCTAGCTGTTATTAATCTATGGCTATGAAAATACCCCCAAAAGGAAAATTAATTTTGTGTTCAATATCTATTTAGACATATATCTATTTCAAATATATGTGAATAAAAGACAAGACATGAGGCTATATGCCAATTAATGTATAATATATGATCTTCTAAAAAAAGTTAGATGTTCAAAAACTATATAATGAGATACAAGTTAACATTTTTTGTAAAACTGACAGAAAAGTTTAGAAAATATAAATATGTATATTAAGAGACAGAAGGAGTAGATACAAAGTAAACAAAATGTATCCTTGAGGACTTTCTTGAGGAGGAAGTTTTCTTTCAGAAAAGCTTTATAAGCAGTGCAGAAGACATACATTATTCTGAATTGCCTTTGGATGACACTGCTTTTGTTTCTGGGACTAAGCACTTTTATTGAGAAATTATATTAATGGAGTGATTATCCAGAACTGCTGTAGACTATTTCACAACTTTTCTTTTTTTTCATTTTACAAAATTATATTCACATATTTTCTGTCATTATTTTAAGCAAGTAACTTATTATTCATAGAAGTCTCTTAAATGACAGAAAGTCTACGAACAATAACTTTTCTTATGAAAAAATCAAAAATACATCTTTGACACATTGCTAACTGGTTCAAAGTAAGCATGCACCTAATGAATTGGCTCTCAAGATACGATTCCAAGACCAGCAACATCAATCTCACATGGCAACCACTGGATAGAAACTCAGGGAACAGGATGCACCGATCTGTTTTTACAAGCCCCCAGGGTGATTCTGATGTTTAAGTACAACCTCAGTTCAGTTCAGTTCAGTCACTCAATCATGTCCGACTCTTTGCAGCTCCATGGACTGCAGCATGCCATGCCTCCCTCTCCACCAGCAACTCTCGGAGCTTACTCAAACTTGAAAAATATGTACAAAGACATTAATCATAATATTACTTTTATTATTAAAGCAAAAAAATTAATTTCAATGTTAAACAAAGGAAAATGAGGCTTTAAACTATGAATACGCTCAACTCTTTATTCTTTTATCCATTTCTTATACCTCAGGAATCAACTTTCACATTCCCATAAGCTAACAATATTTAAAAATTAAAACCTACATCATACTCAAATGGGGGAGTATTCATTTCATTTCCATTAAACCTCATGGTCAGAAGCATACTCTCTTGTAAAGGAGGCATCCCAGAACAAATACACATATGAGAAATGCAGGAGATAATGTCTAAAGGGGGAAAATGTAGATATAAATACATACATATATATAAATATATATATATATATATATATAGCTGGCAAATATAGTCACCATCTACAGAAATATATCTTTCTTTTCACTAAATAGACTTCCCTGAATTATCTCAGTGTTAGTCACTCTGTTATAATGGACTCTTTGTGACCCCATGAACTGTAACCCACCAAGCTCTTCTGTCTGTGGAATTCTCCAGGCAAGAATACTGGAGTGGGTTGCCCTTTCCTTTGTCAGGGGATCTTCCTGACCAAGAGATTAAACCCTTAAGCATGAAGTAAATTTTATAGTCACTACAATTCATGTATTTTGGGAGCATATGTATAAATCAATACTTTCATGAAAAAGAAGAAATGATCAGAATAATGATGCATAGTAATAGGGTATTAGTGTTATCTTTGATCTCCTACTCCATATCAAGTCATATAGTATAAAATATCCATTTAATGATACAGGCTAAAATTATGTTCACCTTTAATGCTGAGAGACATCATGATGTTCTAGAAATAGTGCTCTGCTACAAAGGGAATCTCTTATTTTTCTGACTCGTTCTGGTATGAAAATGTCACTTGATCTCTCCTGGCCTAAAGGCAGACTTTAGAACAAGACACTGACCTAAAAAACTTACAATTACCAGATCTATGATTGGAATGCAGCACTTTAAACTTTCCATAACCTAGTAACTACATTGAGTCATGTCAATTTTTCCATGTAAATGCAAACTAGGTATACAAAATAAATTAGAATGATGCATAGTCTAACAGTAAATCTAGTGGGGAATGTTAATCAGCTTTTAAAACAAACAGATTTTAATATTTTTAATAGTACAAATGTTTCAATGTTTAAAATCAGAAGCACAAAGTGATTCTGAAACATTTTGCTCACAGCGGGACTGTTCTTTCCAAAACGTTGAAATTCTGCATGATAAAAACACTAATTTGTTTGGTATATTAGGTAACAAGGCAGAATCACCAGGTGCTGCCACTGGTAAAGAATCCACCTGCCAATAAAGGAGACACAAGAGACACAAGTTCAATCCCTGGGTCAGGTAGATCCCCTGGGGTAGGAAAAAGCTACCCACTCCAGTATTCTTGCCTGGAAAATCCCATGGTCAGAGGAGTCTGGAGGACTATAGTCCAAAGGACTGCAGAGTCAGACGTGACCAAGTGTACACGCAATGCACACTAGGTAGCAACTATATAGGCATTGTTATACCAACTGTTGGAGAAGGAAATGGCAATCCACTCTAGTATTCTTGCCTGGAGAATCCCATGGACGGAGGAGCCTGGTAGGCTACAGTCCCCGGGGTCGCAAAGAGTCGGACACGACTGAGCGACTTCACCTTCACCTTCACCTTCACCTTATACCAACTATAATAAGTAATTCTCCTACCTGTTTTGTTATGAATTATAAAAGCAGCAGTAACATGTTGCTCTTCAAAACAATGGCAGCATATTTGTGAGAGAAAAATTATCTAATTACTTTCTCTTTATACGATTATTTACCAGTAAATCAGGTAACCCCTCCTTCTGAAAATACATTTTTTTGTGTGTGGTAGCCATTTAAATTATAGATCTACTGACAGGGATACTGAGTACTATAAATCTCAAATAAATTCAATGCTATGTATGTTATTTTGGAAGAAAAAAAGACTACTTTTCAAAAAGTATTTAGGATCTATATTTAAGAGAAAATATTTCATAAAGTTGAGAACACTGAGTTGTATAGTAAGCTTTGTTTTCAATTAAAAAGGCAAAAGACATCCTCTATAGCATAGGATTGCTGCTGCTGCTGCTGCTGCTAAGTCGCTTCAGTCGTGTCCGACTCTGTGCGACCCCATAGATGGCAGCCCATCAGGCTCCTCCATCCCTGGGATTCTCCAGGCAAGAACACTGGAGTGGGTTGCCATTTCCTTCTCCAATGCATGAAAGTGAAAAGTGAACGTGAAGTCGCTCCGTCATGTCCGACTGTTCGCAACCCCATGGACTGCAGCCCACCAGGCTCCTCCATCCATGGGATTTTCCAGGCAAGAGTACTGGGGTGGGGTGCCATTGCCTTCCCCCTGCATAGGATTATTATCATCTAATATTGCTTAAAATATTGATTTTCTTATTTTTTCCCTTTTCAAATAAAAGCCCAAATAAGAGTATAATGAATATGAATAGTGAAGTATTGAATATTAATACTGCAACTCAAGCAAAGATGAAAGTTATTTTTAGATTTTCCTTTTCAGTTCTACTTAAAATGATAACTTATTTTCAATTATTAGAGACTTCTGTGCAGCAAAACTGATCCACATAGTACCAAGGTAAATCTACCTCTGAAAGATGGACTTCCCTAGTGGCGCAGATGGTAAAGCGTCTGTCTACAATGTGGGAGACCTGGGTTCGAGCCCTGGGTTGGGAAGATCCCCTGGAGAAGGAAATGGCAATCCACTCCAGTACTATTGCCTGGAAAATCCCATGGACAGAGGAGCCTGGTAGGCTACAGTCTATGGGGTTGCAAAGAGTCTGTGATTCCATAAAATACTGTAGCATTCAGTTCAGTTCAGTCGCTCAGTCATGTCTGACTCTTTGCGACCCCATGAATTACAGCACGCCAGACCTCCCTGTCCATCAGCAACTCCCGGAGTTCACCCAAACTTTTGTCCATCGAGTCGGTGATGCCACTTAGCCATTTCATCCTCTGTCATCCCCTTCTCCTCCTGCCCTCAATCCCTCCCAGCATCAGAGCTTTTTCCTATGAGTCAACTCTTCGCATGAGGTGGCCAAAGTATTGGAGCTTAAAGCTTAAATGAGCTATTTTCCAATAATTCATTATGTATCAAGTTAGCTAACCCTGAGAACTATTAGGTATAAAAAACTAAATAACAGATAACATTCATTCATTATGTTTTGTTCTGTTAAATATTTGGAAAAAAGCTTTTGAAATGGAAAAGTCAAAAAACAGAGACATCAAAGACAGATAAGGCTGTTACAAGAAAACTACACGCCAAGATCCCTGGTGAATATAGATGCAAAAATTCTCAATTAAATATTAGTAAACTGAATTTATTAACACTAAAATGATCATACATCATTATCATGTGGGAATTATCCCTGGGATGTAGGGTGATTCAATACACCAAAATTAACAAGTGTGATACACCACATTAACATAGTGAAAGATAAATATCATATGATAATCTCAATAGAAGAATAAAAAGCATTAGGTAAAATTAAACAACTGCTCATGATAAAAACTGTCAACACATTGGGTATAGGAAGAACATACTCTGATATAATAAGTCCACAGACAACATCATATTCAATGGTGAAATGTTGAAAATTTTCTCTCAGAGATCAAGAACAAGGTAAGTGGGCCCACTATCAATGTTCCTGTCCAACACAGTACTGAAGTCCTAGTCTAAGCAATTACTCAAAAAATTAAAAAAGAATAAAAGACAAATGTGGTATCTATTTGTCTCTAATGTTATATAGAGAAAACCCTAAAGACTCCATCAAAAGACTCGTAGAACTATTCAACAGATCTGACGCTTCAGGATACAAAATTGACACACAAAAATTATAAGGAGTCAAGGCTTACAATGTCCCTTAGGAAAGCTGGCCTGGTGATTGGCTTACAAGATCCTAATTTTAAAATTGATGAGGAAAGCCACTTGCAAACAAAACAGGAGTTTCTGCATATTTTGGAAAACTCATAAATAACACAATTCTCCCATATATAAAAATACTACAATTGAAATCTTGTGAAGTTTCCTTGAGTGAGTTCACTAGTAAACTGACAGAAGAGCTAAAAAGAGAGGCTTTAAAAATCCCATTCAAGATTCCTTAAGGAAACTTCTAGACAGAAGTTCATTTTGTAGCCTTTGAAGTTGATTGCTTTTGTTTATATGTCTATCTTTGCAAAACAAATTTAAGAAGAGCTACATGGATAATTAAGAATAATACTGCAACCCATGAACAATCAGGACAAACCTAATAATATTATACCTTTTTAATCAAAAATAGTCATTGGAAATGATTTATGATGACAAGGAAAAATATGAGTAAGAAAAAATATATCAGATTTTGAAATGAACAAAAGGAATTATTTGGTGTTCTTTCATGCAGTTGCTGCTGCTGCTGCTAAGTCGCTTCAGTCGTGTCCGACTTTGTGCGACCCCGTAGAAGGCAGCCCACCAGGCTCCCCCGTCCCTGGGATTCTCCCTCCAGGCAAGAACACTGGAGTGGGTTGCCATTTCCTTCTCCTATGCATGAAAGAGGAAAGTGAAAAGTGAAAATGAAGTCGCTCAGTCATGTCTGACTCTTAGAGACCCCATGGACTGCAGCCTACCAGGCTCCTCCTTCCATGGGATTTTCCAGGCAAGAGTAATGGAGTGGACTGCCATTGCCTTCTCCTTCATGCAGTTCTGGTACTCCAAAGAATGCTCTGAGAGAGTGAGAGTGAAAGTTGCTCAGTTGTGTCTGACTCTTTGTGACCCCAGGAACTATAGAGTCTGTCCAAAGAATTCTCCAGGCCAGAATATTGGAGTGGGTAGCCTTTCCCTTCTCCAGGAGATCTTCCTGACCCAGGAACTGAACCGGGGTCCCCTGCATTGCAGGCAGATTTTTTACCAACCGAGCTATCAGAGAAGCCCGTGAAGAGTGCTTGAGGTACTATCAGATTGTGTAAAAATGTGCACCCTGATTGCTCCTCTATTGACAATGCTGTTTCACAGATCTACTGTATATATAGATTTTAATCAAATTCCAATTGCTCACTGCTGACGTATAGAAAATGATTGCATACTGACCCACTGTCCTACAACTTAGCTATTCTTGCTTACTAATTCAGAGAGTTTTCTACAGATTATATGGCATTTTCTACACAGACAGTTAAGCCATCTGTAAATATAGCTCATTTCTTTCTAATTTGTATACTTTTGAAATTTCTTCATTTTAAAATTGATTCCTTGTTAATTTAATTGTGATCAGGAAGGATACTTTATATGATTTCTATTATTCTCAACTGTTAAGCTGTGTTTTATGACTCAAAAGATATTCTTTGGTGAATACTTATGTGAATTTGAAAAGATGTGTATTCTGCCACTGTTGGGTCAAATATTAGCCAATTAGATGAAGTTGATGAGTTCAGGTCAAGTATAGCCATAGAGATAAGAAAGCCTTCTTCAGCAATCAATGCAAAGAGATAGAGGAAAACAACAGAATGGGAAAGACTAGAGATCTCTTCAAGAGAATTGGAGATACCAAGGGAACATTTCATGCAAAGATGGGCTCGATAAAGGATAGAAATGGTATGG
>SJYX01014208.1:26085-42567 GCA_006410675.1 Oreotragus oreotragus | reverse complement strand
GATTGTTTTTGAGTTTGATTGTATTCCACCTGCTTAGTTTGGTTTTTGTTGCCACAGCTTTTGGTGTCAAATCCTCCCAGAGTATCGGCAGAACTATTGTTAAAGAGCTTTTTTTCCCTTATGATTCCTTCCAGGAATTTTACAACTTTCAGGACCTACATTTATTTCTTTAATCCATTTTGAGTTGGTTTTTGTGCAGTATGTAATTGTCCAATTTCATTCTTTTGCATGTGGATATCCAGTTTTTCCAACACCATTTATTGAGAGAATATCCTTTCCTCTTTGCATATTCTTGGCATATTTTTCAGAGTAGTTGACCCTATATACCAAGATTTATTGATACATTATCTATTCTGTTCCATTCGTCTATGTATCTCTTGTTTAGGCTAGTATGGTACTATTTTGATTAGCATAGTCTTAAAGTATATTTGAAATCAAGAAGCTTCATTCTTGCTCAACACTGATTTTGTTATCCAGAGTCTCTTGTGGTTCAGTTCAATTTTAAAACTGTTTTTTGTTTCTTAAAAAAAATGCCATTGGAATTTTGAGCAGCTGTTTTGAATCTGCACGTTTCTTTGAATAGTATGGATATTTTAACAATATTCATTCTTCCAAAGCATGAAAATGAGATATATATCTTTTGGGGCTTCCCTGATGGCTCAGATCGTAAAGAATATGCCTGCTATGCAGGAGGCCTGGGTTCAATCCCTGGGTTGTAAAGATCTCCTGGAGAAAGGAATGGCAACTCACTCTGTATTCTTGCCTGGAGAACTCCATGGACAGAGGAGCCTGACAGGTTACAGGACACAGGCTGGTGAAGAGTTGGACACAACTGAGCAGCTGACGCTTTCACTTCAGTTTCATGTCTTTTTAAAATTTCTTTATTAACATTCTATAGTCTTCAGCATATGTGTCGTTCACCTTGCTTAAATTAAATTACTTTTTTGGATGCTATTGTAAATGGAATTATTTATTTGTTGTAAATGTACAAGAAATGCAATTGATTTGTATGTCGATTTTGTATCCTCAGACAAAATGTTTTTTAATTTAGCAAAGAGTTTTTTTTTTAATTTTAAATTCAAAAAAGAGAAAGCATTTAAAAACAGAAGAAATTAACTTATCTCCTTTGAAGAAATATATATCAAAGAAAACAAAAGGTTAAAAAAAAATCCAAACTTCCTATAGAGATGCAAAATGAATGTATCCTCTGTAAAATTTTAGACTAAACTTTTAGTACCTAGAAAAAATTTCTTTCTCTTTTTCAAAAAATTAAATGTATTCGGGTAGAGTTGATTTACAATGTTGTGTTAGTTTCTGCTGTGCAGCAAAGTGAATCATTTACACATACACATATATTCACTTTTACTTAATTTCCTATAGAGTTCATTGTAGTGTCTTGAGTAGTTCCCTGTGCTATGACTTTTTGTTGAAAGATGGACTTGCTGTATTGTTGTTAAGAACTGAGATAAATATTTTTCTAAAATGGTGTAAAGTTGCACAATATGATGATTTAACATATATATATACAATGTAGAATGACTACCACAATCAAGTTTATTAACATATCCATCATGTCACATAGTTACCATTTTTTAAGTGTGAACTTATGTTATTCCAGCTAGAAGCCTTGCTATGTTTAATGTTTATTGTAGCTATAGGTTCTACAGCTTCAAATTCTCAATAATGTCCTTCTTATCTCCATTCTTGACACTGTTCTACTGGCTTTTCCTTTGTACTCTCTATAGTAAGCCTGTATCTTTCACTATTTTTAGCTGTAATCTCCTATTGCTATACTGGAGTCCTATTGACGTGGTTGCATTTTGTGGGGTGGAGGTGGGGCAAAAAGCATTTATCACTTGATTAAAATCAGTCTTTTATTTGACCTGTTTTTGGGGGCTATAACTTTCAACAATTTGTCCAAAGTATTGCTTTTATTATTTTTCCCCAGTCTCAACTCCTGTCTATGGCACCAGCATTCATGATTTGCATTTTTGAAGCCTTGACCTTTCCTGCAAAATATATATTTGTTTCTCTCCTTTATATGATATAGAATGACTCTAGGGGGGCATATTGGGAAGAACAATCCTTCCCAAATTGTAATTATTGGTCAGATTTGACCCATGACAAAGTCTTATTTCTTGGAGAGTAGGATGTATTTTTCATTGAGAATGTTCTTGATGTAAATTACAGTGGCTATTCTTCCTGTCTAACATAACTTCTATTATAAAGACTTCTAAAGGTTTCTGTAGATACTTTTCAAATTTCTTAAAAGCACAAGACCTCCTCTTTTCAATCATCAGCATCACAAAAAAATTAATGTAAGTTCACATATATGCCTAATACTTTGAAATACTCAAGGTGAAAGATTTTATCATTACACCAGCATCTAGAAATTGTGTTAATGGACATTTCTCTGAGTTCTACTAATATGTGTTTGATTTCCTTGATGATGTTTAGACAAGCAAATACCTATATTTTGTCACATATGAACATGGTAGAGTATAATAAGAAAAAGAAGCTAAAATAGCAAAAAGAAGTTGTACTTTCTTTTTGTAAAGCACACTGTAAGTACTGAATCATTGAAAGGGTTCATTTGAAATCTCACTAATATGAAAGCTCAAAATTTCTTCATAGATAAATATGCTGTTAGGTGCAGTCATACATGTTTGGTCATTTCCGACTCCTTGTGACCCCACGAAGCCCTCCAGGCTTCTCAGTCCATGGGATTTTCCAGGCAAGAATATTGGAGTGGGTTGCTATTTCCTACTCCAGGGGTCCTTCTTGACCCAGAGATTGAACCCACATGTCTTGAGTTTCCTGCATTGTTGGGGAGATTATTTACCACTGAGCCTCTTGTCTGTATACTAAAACAACCAAAATTATACAAGAGTGGATGGAATTTCAGGTACTCTCAACACTGGTGGTGGTGGTGGTGATTTAGTCGCTAAATTCTGTCCATCTCTTAAAACCCCAAGGACTGTAGCCCACCAAGCTCCTCTGTCCATGGGATTTTCCAGGCAAGAATACTGGAGTGGGTTGCCAGTTCCTTCTCCAGGGGATATTCTTGACCCAGGGATTGAAGCCATACCTCCTGCTTGACAGGTGGATTCTTTGCTATTGCACCACTGGCCTTCCCACTCTCAATACTATCCTAAATTTAAATCACATTGAATTTGATTTTCACTGGCAATTTGAAATTTATTATTAGTTATTAAACATTTTAACCTATGACACTTGGATTCATAAATATTTTTATAAACTCCTTTGTAAGGTTAGATTATTTCCTAAATTTCATTGCAAAATAAACTAGGTCATTCATTAAAATTATATAATTTCATATATAATTTTTTTTAATTTATTTTTTTAACTAATTAATTTTTTTTTTTATTTATTTATTTTTTTTACACAAGGAGCCTTGACGTACTCCTTTCCCTATTTGGAACCAGTCTGTTGTTCCATGTCCAGTTCTAACTGTTGCTTCCTGACCTGCATACAAATTTCTCAAGAGGCAGGTTAAGTGGTCTGGTATTCCCATCTCTTTCAGAATTTAATTAGAGATACCAAGGGAACATTTCATGCAAAGATGGGCTCAATAAAGGACAGAAATGGTATGGACCTACCAGAAGCAGAAGATATTAAGAAGAGGTGGCAAGAATAGACAGAATAACTGTACAGAAAAGATCTTCACGACCCAGATACTCATGAGGATGTGATCACTAATCTAGAGCCAGACACTTCAAATGTGAAGTCAAGTGGGCCTTAGAAGGCATCACTACGAACAAAGCTAGTGGAGGTGATGGAATTCCAGTTGAGTTGTTTCAAATCCTGAAAGATGATGCTGTGAAAGTGCTACACTCAATATGCCAGCACATCTGGAAAACTCAGCAGTGGCCACAGGATTGGAAAAGGTCAGTTTTAATTCCAATTCCAAAGAAAGGCAATGCAAAATAATGCTCAAACTACCACACAATTGCACTCATCTCACACGCTAGTAAAGTAATGCTCAAAATTCTCCAAGCCAGGCTTCAGCAATACATGAACCGTGAACTCCCTGATGTTCAAGCTGGTTTTAGAAAAGGCAGAGGAACCAGAGATCAAATTGCCAACATCTGCTGGATCATGGAAAAAACAAGAGAGTTCCAGAAAAACATCTATTTCTGCTTTATTGACTATGCCAAAGCAGAGACATTACTCTGCCAACAAAGGTTCATCTAGTCAAGGCTATGGTTTTTCCAGTGGTCATGTATGGATGTGAGAGTTGGACTATAAAGAAAGCAGAGCGCTGAAGAATTGATGTTTTTGAACTGTGGTGTTGGGGAAGAGTCTTGAGAGTCCCTTGGACTGCAAGGAGGTCCAATCAGTTCATCCTAAAGGAGATCAGTCCTGAGTGTTCAATAGAAGGACTGATGTTGAAGCTGGAACTCCAATACTTTGGTCACCTGATGCCAAGAGCTGACTCATTTGAAAAGACCTTGATGCTGGGAAAGATTGAGAGCAGGAGGAGAAGGGGGCAACAGAGGATAAGATGGCTAGATGGCATCACCAACTCAATGGACATGAGTTTGGTTAAACTCTGGGAGCTGGTGATGGACAGGGAGGCCTGCCGTGCTGTGGTCCATGGGGTCGCAAAGAGTCGGACATGACTGAGCGACTGAACTGAACTGAACTGAACTGATTCCATTAATTTACTCTATATTTAATTTATTGTGAATAAAGGGTTTATTTTATTCTACTTAATTTACTTTATTTTATTCATTATTTTGATAAGAATTCTTCAGATTTATACCCCTAACATATTTTTAAGTGCACAACACTGTATTGCCAGATAAAGCACAATATTTTACAGCAGACCTCTCGAGCTTATCCTTCTTAAATAATTGAAGTGCGGTTAGGATTTGACACTCCTGAGAGTTCAGTTAGTTCAGTTCAGTTGTTCAGTCATGTCCGACTTTTGTGATCCCATGGACTGCTGCACATCAGTTTTCCCTGTCTATCACCAACTCCTGGAGCTTAATCAAACTCATGACCATCGCGTTGGTGATGCCATCCAACCATCTCATCCTCTGTCCTCCCCTTCTTCCCCTGCCTTCAATCTTTCCCAGCATCAGGGTTTTTTCCAATGAGTCAGTGCTTTGCATCAGGTAGCCAGAGTACTGGAGTCTCAGCTTCAGCATCAGTCCTTCCAGGACTGAAATCAGGACTGATTTCCTTTAGGATGGACTGGTTGGATGTTCTTGCAGTCCAAGAGATTCTCAAGAGTCTTCTCCAAAACCAAAGTTCAAAAGCATAAAATTTTTGACACTCTGATTCCCTCTTAATGAAAATTTCAGCACTGATTTCAGATTGTCATTAGTCTCTGCATCCTGTCCAACTCTTGGCACACATGGATTGCAGCATGCAAGGCTTCTCTGTCCTTCATTATCTCCCAGAGTTTGCTCAAACTCATGTACATTGAATTGGTGATGCTATCCAGTCATCTCATCCTCTGTCACCCTCTTCACTTTCTGCTTTCAATCTTTCCCAGCATCAGAGTCTATTTCAGTGAGGTGGCTCTTGTACCAGGTGGCCAAAGTACTGGAACTTCAGCCTCTGCATTAGAACTTTGAATGAATATTGAGGGCCGATTTCTTTTTGAATTGAATGATTTCATCTCCTTGTTCTCCAAGGGACTCTCAAGAGTCATATTCAAAACTACCATTAAAAAGCATCAATTCTTTGGTACTGAGGCTTCTTTATGGTCCACCCTGACATCTGTAGATGAGTACATAAAAATCCACAGCTTTGACTATACAGACGTTTTTTGGCAAAGTGATGTCTCTGCTTTTTAATATCCTGTCTAGGTTTCTCACAGCTTTTCTTCCATTGAGCAAGCTCCTTTTAATTTCATGGCTTCAGTCAATATCCACAGTGATTTTAAAGCCCAAGAAAATAAAATCTATCACGGTTTCCACTTTTTTCCCATCTATTTGCCATGAAGTGATGGGACCAGATGCCATGATCTTAGTTTTTTGAATGCTGGGATTTAAGCCAGCTTCTTCATTCTCTTCTTTCTTCCTCATCAAGAGGTTGTTTAATTCCTCTTCACTTTCTGCCACTAGAGTGATATCATCTGCATATCTGAGTTTGTTGATATTTATCCCAGCATCTTGATTCCAGCTTATGATTCACCCAGCCCAGATTTTTGCATGATGTATTCTGCATAGAATTTAAATAAGTAGGGTAACAACATACAGCCTTGACATACTCCTTTCCCGATTTTCAACCAGTCCATTGTTCCATGTTCAGTTCTAACTGTTGCTTCTTGACCTGCATACATGTTTCTCATGAAACAAGTAAGGTGGTCTTCTATTTAAATCTCTTTAAGAATTTTTCAAAGCTTTTTATGATCCACACAGTCAAAGGCTTTAGTGTAGTCAATGAAGCAGAAGTAGAGGTCTTTCTGAAATTCCCTTACTTTTTTATGATCCAGCAGATGTTGGCAATTTAATCTCGTTTCCTCTGCCTTTTCTAAACTTAGATTGTACATCTGGAAGCTCTCAGTTCACATCCTGTGGAAGTCTAGGTTGAAGGATTTTGAACATTTTCTTGCTAGAATGTGAAATGAATACAACTGTACTGTAGTTTGGACATTTTTTAGAATTGCCCTTCTTTAGGATTGGAATGACATTTTCCAGTTCTTGACCACTGTTGAGTTTTCCAAATTTGCTGGCATATTGAGTTCAGCCCTGTAACAGCAACCACTTTTAGTATTTTAAATAGTTCAGCTGGAATTCCATCACCTTCACTAGCTTTGTTCATAGCAATGCTTCCTGAGGCCCTTGACTTCCTACTTGACTTCCTACTCCAAGATGTCTGGCTCTAGATAAGTGAACACAGCATTATGTTTATCAGGTCATTAAGCCTTGTTTGCATAGATCATCTGTGTATTCTTGCCACCTCAACTTAATATCTTATGCTTATGTTAGGTCCTTAATGTTTCTGTCCTTTATTGTGCCTATCATTGTATGAAATGTTCCCTTGGTATCTCTAATTTTCTTGAAGAGATCTCTAGTCTTTTCCATTTATTGTTTTGCTCTGTTTCTTTGCATTTCTCACTTAAGAAGGCTTTCTTATCTTTCCCTGCTGTTCTCTGGAACTCTGCATTCAGTTGAGTGTATCTTTTTCTTTCTCTTTTGCCTTTCTTTTCTCTTCTTTCTCAGCTATTTGTAAGGCCTCCTTGGGCAACAATTTTGCCTTTTTTGCATTTCTTTTCTTGGGGATGGTTTTGGTCACTGCCTCCTGTATAATATTATGAACTTCTTTCCATAGTTCTCCAGGCATTCTGTCTACTAGATCTAATCCCTTAAATCTATTCATGACCTCTACTGTATAATCATAAGGGATTTGATTTAGGTCATAGCTAAATTGCCTAGTGATTTTCCCTACTTGGCTTTTATCTTCCCTGGTGGCTCAGATGGTAAAAGTGTCTGCCTACAATGTGGGAGACCCGGATTAGATCCTTGGGTTGGGAAGATCCCCTGGATAAGGAAATGGCAACCCACTCCAGTACTCTTGCCTGGAAAATCCCATGGATGGAGAAGCCTGGTAGGTTACAGTCCATGGGGTCGCAGAGTTGGACACAACTGAGCAACTTCACTTTCACTTTTCCCTACTTTCTTCAGTTTAAGTCTGAATTTTGCAATAAGGAGCTCATAATATGACCCACAGTCAGCTTCAGGTCTTGCTTTTGCTGAATGTATAGAGTCTCTCTAACTTTGCCTCAAAGAATATTAGTCCATCTGATCTCAGTATTGATCATTTGGAGACGGCCATGTGTAGAGTTGCTTCTTGTGATGTTGGAAGGGTCTGTTTGCCATGACCACCATGTTCCCTTGACAAAACTGTCAGCCAGTGTCTTGCTTCACTTTGTACTCCAAGGCCAAACTTATCTATGTTTATCTATACTTATCTATATCTTATCTCTTGACTTCCTAATTTTGTATTCCATTCTGCTATGATGAAAAGAACATTTTTTTTTTTTTTTTTGGTATTAGTTCTAGAACATCTTGTAGGTCTTCATAGAATCAATCAACTTCAGTTTCTTCAGCATCAGTAGTTGGGGCATACTGTGATGCTGAATAGTTTACCTTGAGAACAAACTGAGATAATACTTTCATTTTTGAGACTGCATCCAAGTACTGCATTTCAGGTCTTTTATTGACTATGAAGGCTACTCCAGATTCCTGCCTATAGTAGTAGATACAATGTTCATCTGAACAAAGTTCACCCATTCTTGTCCATTGTAGTTCACTGATTCCTAAAATGTCGGTGTCCACTTTGCCATCTCCTGCTTAACCTCATCCAATTTATGTTGATTCAATGGACCTAAAACATTCCATGTTTCTATGCAATATTGCACTTTACAGCATCATACTTTACTTTCATCACCAGACACATCCATAACTGAGCATAATTTCCACTTTGGCCTAGCCTCTTCATTTTTGTCCATTCTTCCCCAGTAGCATATTGGACACCTACTGACCTAGGGGACTCCTTTTCTGATATTATATATTTTTGCATTTTCATACTGTTCATGGGGTTCTTGAGACAAGCATAATGGAGTCATTTGCCATTCCCTTCTCTGGTGGACCACATTTTGTCAGAACTCACCACCATGGTCTGTCCATCTAGGGTGCTCTTGCACAGCATGGCTCTTAGCTTCATTGAGTTACACAAGGGTGTGATCCATGTGATCCTTCTGATTACATTTCTATGATTTTGATTTTCATTCTGGTGACTGTGGGATTGTAGTTCTTGCTTCTTGTCTCTGCCTTCTGAGATGAGGATTAAAAGCTTGTGCAAGCTTCCTGATGGAAGGGACTGGCTATGGGGAAAGCTGGGTCTTGCTCTGGTGCAAGAACATGCTCAGTAAATCTTTAATCCAATTGTCTGCAGATGGATGACACTGTGCTCTCTCCCTCTTAGTTGTTTGGCATGAAGGGACCCAGTCCTGGAGTCTACAGGCTCTACGGTAGGGCTAACAGCGATCTCCAGGTGGACTTATGCCAAAATATGCCTCTCAGGACTGCTGATGCCAATGCCCTGTCCCTGTGGCAGGCCACTCCTAATTCATGCCTCTGCAGGAGACCCTCAAAACACTCACAGACAGATCTGGCTTAGTCTTCTGTGGCTTCACTTCTTTGATTTAATTATAGCAGTTGTTAATAGTAGCATATATGACTTTTGGGAACATAAATTTTTATTTTCTCTTAGATTGGAATGTTTGTGGTCACAATATGAGTGTCTATCTAGTGTAACTGCAAAAGTCCTTCCTAAATAAATCAGCAAAAGATCCTTCTTCTCCCCTTGAACTCTTATGGACTTTCATGTGTATTTAATTTTCAGCAATGATCAGATCCAGTCTTATGGCATGTATGCACATGTGTTCTTTATTCTACAGAAACTCTACCTTTTCTCATTTTTCTATTTTACATCAAATGCAATGTACTTTCATTCATGGGTGCTTAATAACTATGTTTCATAAGCAAATCACTTCTATTTTTAATACAGAAATGTTTTCATAATCTCAGTTTGGCCCCTCTCCCATTTTAGGGACATGAAGTGCCTACCATTCTACCCCCTACTATTTTTAACACAACTTAGTGTTATCTTAAAGGAAAAATTCAGTATTGCTTTTAAAGGATGTATGAATGCTAAAGAGTGGATTCAAGGTTTTTTCAGTAAAGAAAAGTGAGGTCATACAATATCACCAGATTAACAGAGTACTAGAAGTAAATAGACACAAGTATAAAAACAAATGAAACTGATACATAAAACAATATTTTAAATGCCTATTTTTAAACAACTGGTACATAGTAGATTTCATTATAAGTGATATAGAAATGAAAATTTTTAAAAAGTGATAATCTGATGTTAGAATTGAAACTTCAAAATTGATTGTCCTTACTACCCACTTTGAAGGTCAAGACTGCATGAAGACCAACAAGAGAAAGAGTCTGAAAGACAAGAATACATCCACCCGGAATGAGCTTATGTGAGATTTCATGAGTATAAAACACCTTCAAAAAAGACACTGTACTAATTAAAAGTGCTCTTGGACATGAATAAGCCAGATATCTCAGTAATATTTATAGATGCAATCCCTTGTATTAGACAAGCCAAGTAATACATCCAATATACTAAGAACTTTTCTTTGCTCATCAGACATGATGAATAGGAATTATCCAAACCCTTTGTAAAATGTATTCTTCATGGTCAACAGAAATAAATTTTTAGTCTACAAGAGGGTTTAAAAAGTCTTATGCAGGCAAAAGTACTGTCACTATGCTTTTAACCATGGTACTGCAGGGAAAAAATCATTGTTTGCAATTATTTTAATAGTGAAACTAATTTATAAAACAGATTTAGCTCTCTGTTTAAATCACTTTTGGGGCTTCCCTGATAGCTCACTTGGTAAAGAATATGTCTACAATGCAGGAGACTCTGACAATCCCTGGGTCAGGAAGATACCATGGAAGATAACAGTTACCTACTCGAGTATTCTGGCCTGGAGAATCCCATGGACTGTACAACTCACAAAGAGTTGGACACAACTGAGTGACTTTCACCTTACTTTAAATTATTTTACTGGAATGATTGAAATTCAGTTGAAAATCATTAAAGGTTCATATCGACAAATGTTTTAAATCCAGAAGCCAAATGAGTAATTAAACTTGGACTACTGAGTACGAACAACAGAGATGGTATCAAAAAAGAAATAGTTAATGTTTGGAAATTATTCTTGTGAAAGAGATGAGAAAGAGAAAATTTTATAAAGCCAAAATTTCAGAGCACTGACTTAAATTATCAAGGTAAATAACTTTAAAAGGTAAATATTTGAAGTATTTTCAGTTCAGTTTAGTCACTCAGTCATGTCTGACTCTCTGCGACCCCCATGGACTGCAGCACACTAGGCTTCCCTGTCCATCACCAACTCCTGTAGCCTGCTCAAACTCATATCCATCGAGCTGGTGATGCCATTTAACCATCTCATCCTCTGTTGTCCCCTTCTCCTCCCTCCTTCAATCTTTCCCAGCATCAGGGGCTTTTCTAATAAGTCAGTTCTTTGCATCAGGTGGCCAAAGTATTGGCATTTCAGCTTCAACATCAATCCTTCCAATGAATATTCAGGACTGATTTCCTTTAGGATTGACTGATTTGATCACCTTGCTGTCCAACAGACTCTCAAGAGTCTTTTCCAACATGTCAAATCAAAAGCATCAATTTTTCAGTGCTCAGCTTTTCTTTATGGTACAACTTTCACATCCATACATGACTACTGGAAAAGTCATAGCTTTCACTAGACAGAACTTTGATGGCAATGTAATGTTTCTGCTTTTTTATATGCTATCTATATTGGTCATATCTTTTCTTCCAAGTAGCAAGAGCCTTTTAATTTCATGGTTGCACTCACTATCTGCTGTGATTTTGGAGCCTAAAACAATAAAGTATCTCACTGTTTCCATTGTTTCCACCTCTATTTGTTATGAAATGATGGGACAGAATACCATGATCTTCGTTTTCTGAAAACTGAGTTTTAAGCCAGCTTTTTCATTCTCCTCTTTTAATTTCATTAAGATATTCCTTAATTCCTCTTCACCTTCTGCCATAGGGTGGTGTGAGCTGCATATCTGAGGTTATTAATATTTCTACCGGCAATCATTATTCCAGCTTGTGCTTCTTCCAGCCCAGAACTTCATACGATATATTCTGCATATAAGTTAAATAAGCAGGGTGACTATATACAGCCTTGACATAATCCTTTCCCAATTTGGAACCAGTCTGTTCATCCATGTCCAGTTCTAGCTGTTGCTTCTTGACCTCCACACAGATTTCTCAGGAGGCACGTGAGGTGGTCTGGTATTCCCAACGCTTTAAGAATTTTTCACAGTTTGCTGTGATCCACACAGTCAAATGCTTTGGCGTAGTCAATAAACAGAAATATGTGTTTTTCTGGAACTCTCTTGCTTTTTTGATGATCCAAGGGATGTTGGCAATTTGATCTCTGGTTCCTCTGCCTCTTTAAATTCAACTTGACCATCTAGAAGTTCTCGGTTCACATATTGTTAAGTCTCAGTTGAAGAATTTGAGCATCACTTTGCTAGTGTGTGAGATGAGTGCAATTGTGCAGTAGTTTGAACATATTTTGGCATTGCCTTTCATTGGGACTGGAATGAAAACTGACCTTTTCCAGTACTGTGGCCACTGCCGAGTTTTCCAAATTTTCGGCATATTGAATACGGCACTTTTTTTTTTTTTTTTTTGAGTACAGCACTTTCATAGTATCATCTTTTAGGATTTGAAATATTTGAATCAATCTTTATTTAATCTAACAATTATTTACACCTTATTGAATATGACTTCAAGTAGAAATCACCTTATCCTTTATCTACTGTATATTTTAATTATACAGTTATAATCTGTTTTTCATCTTATTTATCCCATTAAAATTTATACTTTTTTAAGGCAAATGACTTCAGGTAGTTCCTAGAGCATTTATATGCCCTGGTGTAATGGCTAACTTATGTGCGAACTTGAATGGCTATCAGTATGTTCTACTGGTTCTATTTCTCTAGATGATCATGACTAACACACCTGGCTTGAAATGAACTACCTAAAAAAAAATTGTAAAGCCTTCAAATTTATCTCCTGCCAGGGGATCTCTCTCTTCAGAAACATCAAAATAACTCTGATTAACATACACAATCTGCATTCAAGCTTAAAAGCAAAATAAACAGACTGATAGACATCAGTTCAAAGCCTGATTTAACACATTATCTATACAATCTTGGATGAATTACTTAAACACTGAGTCACAGTTTCAATATCAGTAAAATGAAAAGAGTAAGTATTACTTTGCATAATTTTTATAAAGATTAAACATGATTGAAAGATACACTAACAGATCCTCAGAAGCAGTATGCAGTGGTACTCTTGGAAGTCATTCGTGCATGATTTCCTAATTTTTTTGTCATGACGTGCTTCCATCTAACCAATACACAAGTTGATATTTTATCTTCATTTATCTTTTATACTTGATTAAATTCAAAATAAAACTTGAACCATCTCTCCATTACTTCCATATGGTAACTTAGATAATAAAATATGGACTCTAAGACAGTTATTTATGTTGGCCTCTTAGGGTTAGGGCATATAGAAATTCAGGGACTTCTAAACCAAAGGTATAAACAAATATTTATAAATGCAGAGACCTATATATTAACTGAGCCATGACTTCTGAACATCAAAGCTGGTATATTCATTTGATGAATGAACCAGACCAATTTGGTATCTCTTAATGTTTACAGAGAGCCATTATTGGATAAGTAGGCTTATTCACCATTCATATAAATTTTGCTAATATGTTCAAGAAAAAAATGCAAAAAGGCAAAATGGTTGTCTGAGGAGGCCCTACAAATAGCTGAGAAAAGAAGAGAAGCTAAAGGAAAAGGAGGAAAGGAAAGAAATACCCATCTGAGAGCAGAGTTCCAAAAAACAGTAAGGAAAGATAAGAAAGCCTTTCTCAGTGATCAATGTGAAGAAATAGAGGAAAACAACAGAATGGGAAAAACTAGAGATCTCTTGAAGAAAATTAGAGATACCAAGGGAATATTTCATGAACAGATAGGCACATAAAGACAAGAAATGATATGGACCTAACAGAAGCAGAAGACATTAAGAAGAAGTGGCAAGAATACACAGAAGAACTATACAAAAAAGACCTTCATGAACCAGATAACCACAAAAGTGTGACCACTCACCTAAATCAAGATATTCTGGAATGTGAAGTCAAGTGGGCCTTAGGAAGCATCACTATGAACAAAGTTAGTAGAGGAGATGGAATTCCAGTTAAGCTATTTCAAATCCTAAAAGATGATGCTGTGAAACTGCTGCACTAAATATGCCAGCAAATTTGGAAGACTCAGCAGTGGACACAGGACTGGAAAAGGTCAGTTTTCATTTCAGTCCCAAAAAAGGGCAATGCCAAAGACTGTTCAAACTATCACACAATTGCGCTTATCTCACATGCTACCAAAATGATGCACAAAATTCTCCATTCAGGCTTCAGCAATACGTGAACTGTGAACATCCAGATGTTCAAGCTGGTTTTAGAAAAGGCAGAGGAACCAGAGATCAAATTGCCAACATCTGCTGGATCATGGAAAAGCAAGAGAGTTCCAGAAAAACATCAATTTCTGATGACTAAGCCAGCAAAAATTGGCATATGGCAAATTTCAATTGACTATGCCAAAGCCTTTGGCTGTGTGGATCACAGTAAACTGTGAAAAATTCTTAAAGAGATAGGAATACCAGACCACCTCACATACCTGCTGAAAAACCTGTATGGAGGTCAAGAAGCAACAACTAGAACTGGACATGGATCAACAGACTGGTTCCAAATTGGGAAAAGATTATGTCAAGGCTGTATATTGCCACCCTGCTTATTTTCTTATATGCAGAATATATCATGAGAAATCCTGGGCTGGAAGAGCACAAGCTGGAATCAAGATTGCTGGGAGAAATATTAATAACCTTAGTTATGCAGATGACACCACCCATATGGAAAAAAGCAAAGAAGAAATGAAGAGTTTCTTGATGAAAGTGAAAGAGGAGAGTGAAAAAGTTGGCTTAAAACTAAACATTCAGAAAACTAAGATCATGGCATCCAGTCTGATCATGGCAAATAAATGGAGGAATAGTGGAAACAGTGAAAGGCTTTTTTTTTTTTTAAGTTAATTTATTTTTTACTGAAGGATAAATGCTTTACAGAATTTTACTGTTTTCTGTCAAACCTCAACAGGAGAGACTTTATTTGGGGGGGGGCGGGCTCCAAAACCACTGCAGATAGTGACTGCAGCCATGAAATTAAGACTCTTGCTCCTTAGAAGAAAAGCTATGACCAACCTAGACAGCATATTAAAACACAGAGACATTACTTTGCCAACAAAGTTCCACCTAGTCAAAGCTAAGGTTTTCCAGTAGTCATGTATGGATGTGAGAGTCGGACCATAAAGAAAGCTGAACACTGAAGAATTGATGCTTTTGAACTGTGGTCTTAGAAAAGATTCGTGAGAATCCCTTGGACTGCAAGGAGATCCAACCTGTCCATCCTAAAGTAAATCAGCCCTGAATGTTCATTGGAAGGACTGATGCTGAAGCTGAGACTCCAATGCTTTGGCCACCTGATGTGAAGAACTGACTCATTGGAGAAGACCCTGATGCTGAGAAAGATTGAAGGCAGGAGGAGAAGGGGAAGACAGAGGATGAGATGTTTGGATGGCATCACTGACTTGACAGACATGAGTTTCAGTAAGCTCTGGGAGTTGGTGATGGAAAAGGATGCTTAGTTTGCTGCAGTACATGGAGTCACAAAGAGTTGGACACAACTAAGCGACTGAACTGTACTGAACTGAATATGTTCAAGACCCCAAAATGGGCATTTGATATATATGAATTTTAATAAAAATTATTAAACTTCTAGAAGCCCATAAAAATGAGGGAATAAATAACCAAAAATCAGTAAAATTAAAAAACAAAAACTAGATTGGCATCATAAATCAGAATTCATAAAAAAATTTCTTATGTGAAATAAATGTCTCAGCAATTAATAACACACAGTAAAATGATGCCAGAAGAGGACCACATTTTTGAGAACCTTGATGAACAAGCTGAGTTCTGTGTAGTAAAAACATGAGAAACCTTCAAAGGCTGTGAAAACAACCACGACATAGTTCAGTTCAGTTCAGTCGCTCAGTCGTGTCCGACTCTTTGCGACCCCATGAATCACAGCACGCCAGGCCTCCCTATCCATCACCATCTCCCGGAGTTCACTCAGACTCACGTCCATCGAGTCCGTGATGCCATCCAGCCATCTCATCCTCGGTCGTCCCCTTCTCCTCCTGCCCCCAATCCCTCCCAGCATCAGAGTCCTTTCCAATGAGTCAACTCTTTGCATGAGGTGGCCAAAGTACTGAAGTTTCAGCTTTAGCATCAGTTCTTCCAAAGAAATCCCAGGGTTGATCTCCTTCAGAATGGACTGGTTGGATCTCCTTGCAGTCCAAGGGACTCTCAAGAGTCTTCTCCATAGAGCTATATTTTAAAGCATTAATCTTGCAAAAGAATTTAATTATCTTGAGTTCAGAGATAAGACAATAGTAGAGATCAATGACAAGGAGGTTATTAGAGGCTTTCTTAACTGTCCAAATGAAAACCAATAAGGAAACTAACTTTGTAACAAAGCAATGTGCATCAAAAGAAAAAGAGATTTGAGAGATAATATGAAAATAGAAGTAGGAGGTCTTGGCTATTGGCAACATACTGGCTATCAGCTAAAGATATATTTTAATTTAAATGAAATTAAATGTAATTATGGAAATAGGCTTCCCCAATGGCTTTACAGAAGAAGAAGATATTAAGAAGAGGTGGCAAGAATACACAGAAGAA
>SJYX01014205.1:46348-62841 GCA_006410675.1 Oreotragus oreotragus | reverse complement strand
TGGAACTCTGCATTCAGATGCTTATATCTTTTCTTTTCTCCTTTGCTTTTCGCCTCTCTTCTTTTCAGTGCTATTTGTAAGGCTTCTCCAGACAGCCATTTTGCTTTTTTGCATTTCTTTTCCATGGGGATGGTCTTGATCCCTGTCTCCTGTACAATGTCACGAACCTCATTCCATAGTTCATCAGGAACTCTATCTATCAGATCTAGGCCCTTAAATCTGTTTCTCACTTCCACTGTATAATCATAAGGGATTTGATTTAGGTCATACCTGAATGGTCTATCGGTTTTCCCTACTTTCTTCAATTTAAGTCTGAATTTGGCAATAAGGAGTTCATGATCTGAGCCACAGTCAGCTCCTGGTCTTGTTTTTGTTGACTGTATAGAGCTTCTCCATCTTTGGCTGCAAAGAATATAATCAATCTGATCCACACTTGTTTCTTTATCTTACAGGTCATTTTAATATGCTTTCAAAATGTAATGTACTGCCAGAGTCAACACTTAGGTTTCAGCTTCCTCTTCTCTGCTAAATCATAGCCCCCACCATCACCACTTTCCATGTTCAAAAACGGACCCAGCTCTTCTCTTCCCTTTTCAGTTCTCTTTTTTCCATGTCAAGTTATATATGCTATTGTTTTGCCAGAGTTTGGGAGGGAATGAAGCTAAATACACATGTTCCCTGTTTGTTTCTCTATGACAAATTATTTTCTTTAGAAATGGGTGCTGTGCTGTGTGGTAAGTGGGATCTTAGTTCTCTAACCAGGAATTGAACTCAAACCGCCTGCAGCAGAAGCATGGAGTCTTAACCACTGGACCACCAGGGAAATCCCAATAATTATATTTATATGGATTTTATTTATTTATTTTTGGCTGTGCTGGGTCCTGTTGTTGAGTGGGCTTTTCTGTCGTGGTGGCTAGTGGGAGCTACTCTTGTTGCAAAACGTGGGCTCTAGGGTGTGAGGACTTCAGTAGTTGTGGCTCATGGGTTTAGCTGATTTGCAGTATATGGGATCTTCCTGGATCAGGGATCGAACCCTGCACTGGCAGGCGGATTCTTTAACACTGAGCCACCAGAGAAGCCCTATATTGATTTTTAAATGTGTATAAATGTGGCTCGTCTCTTGAGCTGGAATTTCTTAGGAGCAACAGCTTTACTGTGCTTGCTCTCTGTAGTGGCCAGGAGTCCTCTTCCATTCTCACATTCACTCGTTTGCTCCTGTAATCAGAATGCCTACTACATGCTAGATACACAATGGATGCTCCTTACAGGATGGCAATTGTTGGGCAAACAACAGACATAACTCCACCAACATACACATTGGGTCGAATGAAAGCTGTCTTCAGTTTCTTGCCCTTTTTGCTGTGTCTCTGTTTTGATTGTCACATGCTAAGACTGTAATCAAAGTTGCTTTCAACACACCTAGCCATCTCCACCTTTTAACACTAGTAATTAAAAGGCCACCCTTTTAATTAAGTGTTGCAACACTTAACAGAATTTGGACTTATTACAGAAAGAGTAGAACCTTTCATTGCCCAGCAGGAGTCCTAATTTCAAGTCCCCCTGCTCCCTATGCAATCACTACACTTTTTTTTGTCTCTTAATAGTTTCCTAGAAACCTGGTAGCTTTGAGTTGAATTCTACCCAGTGTTGCTGGGGAAGTTTTTGAGAGAGTTCAGCTGAAGCAAAACTTGTTCATTAAACATCAAAGTGTGGAAGAAGGGACTTCTTCCCTCCTTTTGTTCTCCTTTTACTGGCTGATGGCAACGTGCTAGTGGGGGTCAGAACTCCGTGATGGAGTATTTGAGCACAAGGCAGCTGGTTCCTATTTCAATTCAGTTTTTTTCCACAGAAACCCCTCCATTTCTAAGAGATACCTTAAACCCATCTGGCATCACTTTTACAGTCTTGTTTGTAGAGTGATAACCAAAATGCTTAGATGTCCCTTCCTGTTCCACTTAGTAAGAACTGCTTCAGTGGATGGAGCAGGTGCCACACACTCAGGGCTATACTTCGACTTTGAATCTTGCCCCTCAGTTTGCCCCAGGGGTGGGATGGGTACTACAGGTATACGCAGTGTGATAGTAACTAGTTGACATGTCACAAAAACCTCTGAACCACAGAATGAAAAAATTACCCCTTTTTTCAATTCTTTTTCGTTCCTGAGTAACTTAAGTGAAAAATTGTATGAGATCATCTCTCTAATGAGAGACCTAAAAGAAAGGTCACTCTGAATCTTATCTTTTTTTATTCAATGAGAGTAGATATAAATATCTAGCTAGTGTTTAATAAGATTGCATTCGGCTTTTCATTCTGTTTATTGCAAGTGATACTGATTTTCTTTTTTTTAATGACAGCCTTATTGATATAATTCATATATGATACAATGTACCTATCAAACATACACAATTCAATGGTTTTAGTATATTCAGAGTTGTGCAACCCTCATCACAATCAACTGCAGAACCTTTCCTCATCCCCAAAGGAAACCCCGTATCCATTAGCAATCACTCCCCGTTTCCTCCAATCTATCCATCTGCAGATAACCACAGCTCCATTTTTTGTCTCCATGCGTGCACACGTGCTAACTTGCTTCAGTTGTGTCCGACTAACTTTGCGACCCTATGGACTGTCCATGGGACTGCAAGAGTCAGACACAGCAACTAAACAACCACCACCGTGGACTGTAGCCCACCAGGCTCCTCTGCCCGTGGGATTCTCCAGGCAAGAATACTGGAGTGTGTTGACATGCCCTCCTCCAGGCTCTTCTGCCCATTAGAGGTCAAAGCACAGTTATATATGGTTTTGAGACTGAGTAACACTGACAGTTTACGCAATCCAGGTCTACAGGTACAATGCAAGCAGTGGGTGAGTCACGAGTCATAGGATTAAGAAGGAAGGTTATCTCCTGAGGAGTTGTGACCCTTGATGAGATTAAGAAGGAATGTTATCTCTAAGGAGGTCTAGTTAACGCAGATGCGCAGATGCAGAATACCCACTAAAGGGGAGGGAGGAGGACCAAATGGACAAAGAAAATTTTTAGGTTTAAATTTTCTTGTCTTCTTGTTTTGTTGTTTATTGGCCACGCTGCATGCAGCATATATGTGTGGGATCTTAGTTCCCCAACTAAGGATCAAATCTGTACCTCTTGCAGATTCTTAAGCAGAGTCTTAACCACTGGACTGCCAGAAAAGTCCTCAAATTTTTCTTGTCTTGTTATAAAATATGAATTTTATTTCAGCACTATGAATATTCATATATAACTTTTTGTGTGGATATACATTTTCATTTAACCTATGTATATATATTGAAGAGTGGAATGCTGTGTCATTTAGTAACTAAGTTTAACCTTTTGAGTAACCTCTGGACTGTTTTCCAAAGGGTTGATTTTCCTTTATAGCTATGAGAACTAATAAGTGAATTTAGCAAGGTTGTAAAATACAAGGTTAATATACAAAACTTATGTTTTTATATATGAAAAAAAGTTTATCCTACTCACAGACTCAGTTCTAACCACCAAATGTGTGAGAGTTTTTCTCACATCAAGTAACTCTCCAGTTCTCTGTGGATATCAACTGGGTGTCCAACATTCAATTTTCTTTTCTTTTTTTTTTTTTGACTGTAACCACTGTAGGGGGCTGACATGGTTTCTCCCTGTATTATTTTATTTTATTTTTTGATTGCACCACACAGCATGTGGGAACTTAGTTTTGTAGCCAGGGGTTGAACCCACATCCCCTGCATTGGAAGCATGGAGTCTTAACCACTGGACCACCAGGGAAGTCCCCGACATTCAATCTAATTCAGTTCTGATACTTTCTACCTAGAGTCAGCATGCAATCCACAGGATGAAGGACTCAGTCTCGTTAGAGTGTCCCCTCACCCCCGAAACTTCAGATACCAAATGCAAGTCCCGGTTGTCACCTGTACTTCTGACCAACCAGCTATATATCATTGGTTCCCATACTTCAGTACCACAGTTTGCTGGAACAGCTCACAGAACTCAGGAAAACAGTTTACTTACTAAGTGTTAGTCGCTTACTTATGTCCAGTTCCTTGCGACCCCATGGACTGTAGTCCGCCAGGCTCCTCTGTCCATGGGATTCTTCAGGCAAGAATACTGGAGTGGGTAAACATTCCCTTCTCCAGGGGATCTTCCCGACCCAGGGATCGAACCAGGGTCTCTTGCATTGCAGGCAGATTTTTTTTACCATCTAAACCACTGGGGGAGCCTCTTACTTACTAAATTACCAGTTTATTATTGGCTCAGATGGTAAAGACTACACCTGCAATGTGGGAGACCTGAGTTCAGTCCCTAGGTTGGGAAGATTCCCTGGAGGAAGGCATGGCAACCCATTCCAGTATTCTTGCCTGGAGAATTCCCACAGACAGAGGAGCCTGGCGGACTACAGTCCATGGTGTCACAAAGAGTCAGACATGACTGGAGACTAAGCACATACGAGGACACAACTGAGAAACAGCCAAATGGAAGAGAAGCATAAGGAAGGTATGTGGGAAGGAGCGATAGGCTTCCATGATCTTTCTGGATGGGCTGCCTTCCCAGCATCTCCACGTGTTCACCAACCGGGAAGCTCTGGAATCCTTTCAGTTAAGAGTTTATTTTATTATTTTTTTAATTTTTATTTTTACTTTATTTTACTTTACAGTACTGTATTGGTTTTGGAGAGTTTATTTTAAATGGACAGTTCATCATGTAGGTCTGTCCACTGCTGATTAACTCAAACTCTAGTCTTTTTCCTCTCCCATGCAGTCAGGAGGTGGGGCTCAAATATCCAACCCTCTAGTCTCAAGGTCGTTTCCCCTGGCAACCAGCTATCCTGTAGTAATAGGCGGGTTGANATTGGAGAGTTTATTTTAAATGGACAGTTCATCATGTAGGTCTGTCCACTGCTGATTAACTCAAACTCTAGTCTTTTTCCTCTCCCATGCAGTCAGGAGGTGGGGCTCAAATATCCAACCCTCTAGTCTCAAGGTCGTTTCCCCTGGCAACCAGCTATCCTGTAGTAATAGGCGGGTTGAAAGAGGCTTGTTGTGAATAACAAAAGATGCCCCTTTCATCTTTATTGCTCTTATCCCTTAGGCAATTAGAAGTGGATTAAGAGCTTCTGCCAAGAGATGAATACCAAATATTTGTGTTTCATCACAATATCACAAATTTTTTGTTGTTCAGTCGCTCAGTCTTGTCCGACTCTTTGTGACCCCCATCTGTGGACTGCCTCGCTCCAGGCTTCCCTGCCCTTCACCATCTTCATCCTGCCCTTCACAAATGTATACCAATATTGGGCTTCCCAGGTGGCGCTAGTGGTAAAGAACCTGCCTGCCAATGCAGGTTAATGGTAAGAGACAAGGGTTTTATCTCTGGGTCAGGAAGATGCCCTGAAGGAGGGCACGGCAATCCACTTCAGTGTTCTTGTCTGGAGAATCCCCCGGAAAGAGGAGCCTGGCGGGCTACAGTCCAAGTAGTCTACCAGGCTCCTCTGCCCAAGGGATTTTCCAGGCAAGACTACTGGAGTGGGTTGCCATTTCCTTCTCCAGAGGATCTTCCCGACCCAGGGACGTGGCAGATTCATGTCAATGTATGCCAAAACCAATAGAGTACTGTAAAGTAAAATAAAGTAAATAAAATGGAAGCTCTTAAAAAAAAACAGAATAAATAAATAAATAGATAAACTTTAAAAGAAAAAAGAAAAGTTTAAGAAATATGACACATCCACAAAATGGAATGCTAATTAGCAATAAAATGAATTAACTACTGATAAATACAAGGATACATGTAAAGCTCAAATGCATAACACTATGAGAAAAATCCGTATTTAAAAGTGTACAGAATAGGCATAATCCTTATACAGAAAATGCAGATAACTGAATCAAAACTGTTAGATCTAATAAATAAATCCAACAAATTTTCATGGTACAAAATCATTCCTGCAAAATTGAATTGTATTTACATATTTAACCATGGAATATATAAAAAGAAAATTAAGAAACTAATTCAATCTAAAATATCATCAGTAAGAATAACATGCATGCTATGCTGTGCTAAGTCACTTCAGTTGTGTCCGACTCTGTGCGACCCCATAGATGGCAGGGTCCTCCATCCACATGATTCTCCAGGCAAGAATACTGGAGTGGGTTGCCATTTCCTTCTCCAGATTNAGAAGGGAAAGGCTACCCACTCCAGTATTCTGGCCTGGAGAATTCCACGGACTGTATAGTCCGTGGGGTTTTGCAAAGAGTCAGACTCATCTGAGTGACTTTCACTTTCAGATGTCACAATGGTAAAGAATTTTCCTGCCAGTGCAGAAGATGAAGGTTCAGGGAAGATCCCCTGCAGAAGTTGAAGTGGCAACCCACTCCAACATTCTTGCCTGGAAAATCCCATGGACTGAGGAGCTTGGGGGTCTCCAGTCCATAGGGTTGCAAAGAATCCGACACGACCGAGCACAGCACAAATGAACTTTAAATTTTTGCTCAGATCTGAATTCCTAAGGCATTATTATAATAAAAATAAAGTTAAATGCTTTTAGAAAAGAGTTATATCTTTAGATATACCAATACAACTGTGAAGTTACTCATAAAATCGCTGCATTCAGAGAAAAAAAAGAAACATCTCAGTTTTTACTCCAGTACTGCAGTGATAACTATATTATATTCCACCATGGAGTATGAAGAACATATCAATAACAAAGAAATCTGGACGTTTGTTTTGAGTGTTGCAAGAGGGTATTTATTTCAGGTTGCTTTGCTGGGGTGGTAGTGAAAGGCAATGTGTATTTCATTTGTGAGAGTTTCAGTTGAATTATACGAATGCAATTGAGTTTTTCTCATCTGTCATGATACCCTGAAATGCTTATATGAAATGAAAAAAGAGTATATTTTAAAAGACAAAAAAAGAAAATACTTCTTGATGCTAGAGTTAATTAATCCCTAGAACTTTTGTGTCACAAATTTTGTGTCAGAAAATGGAATTCTAAAAAGAATTCAGCATGTTCCAAAATTTGCAGCTAAGATATTTAATTAAAATGAATGTGGAGTTAGAATTACAAATGGAACAAAAAGGCCAAAACTTTTCAGCTTTATATTACAGAAAGCTATAATTATTTTATCACTTAGGCTCTACTGCTTTCAGGTGACTTATGTCCTCTTATTGGGGCATAAATAAGTCTTTTGGTCAGATGATGTTTTGTTGCCTAGGTGAAGTAAAACAATTACACATTTCCTTGAAGGAAGGTTCTCGGTTTATGAGTATGTTAGGATACTGCCTTTAGTAAAGGCTTGGTCTATTGGGTTGGTCAAAAAGTTCACTTGCATTTTTCCATGACATCTTACAGAAAAGTCCAAATTAACTTTTTGGCCAAAACGCTGGCCCATCTGGTACTTTAATGTGATAAGTGAGAGGACAGAATAAACTGGACCAGCACAAGTACCCAAATTATTTCTCAACAGAAACCTTTTCCCCTCTCTTTTCTTATTCTTTTTTAGTACTGGTAGCATTTATTTTAATGTTCATCATCATCATACCAGTAATTTGTCTACACACTAAAAGTTTACCTCAAGGAACTTTTTTCTCCCCAAGTTTACTGTCAAACTTTACAAAAAGTATCTGTATTGATGAATAATTGTGGTAGTCATAGAATTGTTCTATGACCTTTTCAAGTTCTGTTCTAGCAATGTCTTTAGTCTGTCTGTTTTTATGCCATCAGGAAAAATGATTCCAAGAAAAACATTTCTTTAGTCATTGGATCAGAAATTAGAGAAAGGTGGTGAAAAGTTTCGCCCTAGTTGGCTGAATTTGCTGGGTTGGATTTTAAAGATTTTCCAATTCTTTCTTGGATTTCTGACAAGGACACACGGGGGAGTGGGGACCCATCTGTGTCACAAGTGGGGGGCTTAGCTTTCCACCAGCTGTAGCTTGATGGATAGAAGGGTTATGAAGCCATGTCTCTCTCCTGAGCCCAGTGCAGCCCTGCTGAGTGAGTATTGCAGATTTTGGGAAGCCAGAGTCGACCTGGGGGGAAAATGAGTCAAAACGTAGCACAGTGAAATACTACCTGTTAAAAAAAAATGACTTTGCAAACATCCTTTCTCTGATATCCAGATTTTAAGAAAATGTATGTCATGTATGTTTTCTATAGAAGGCTAAAACCATTTAAAGAAGTGTGTCTTAGGCAATGCCATTTATTGTAAGGCTAATACTTTTTATTTTCTTGATATGAAACAAAACATGGAATCCTCTCCTTACTGAGCCCGTTTCCTAGGAATGCAGAGCTCCTTCCACACAGTTTCCATTATAAGCAGGGTGACAATATACAGCCTTAACATACTCCTTTCTCAATTTGGAACCAGTCTGTTGTTCCATATCTGGTTCTAACTGTTGCTTTGTGACCTGCATACGATTTCTCAGGAGGCAGGTAAGGTGGTCTGATATTCCCATCTCTTTCAGAGTTTTCCACAGTTTGCTGTGATCCACACAGTAAAAGGCTTTGGCATAGTCCATAAAATAGAAGTAGTTCTTTTTCTGGAAATCTCTTGCTTTTTCAATAATCCAACAGATGTTGGCAATTTGATCTCTGATTCATCCACCTTTCTAAATTCAGCTTAAACTCCTGAAAGTTCACAGTTCATGTACTGTTGAAGACTAGCTTGGAGAATTTTGAGCACTACTTTGCTAGCTTATGGGATGAGTACAATTATGTGGTAGTTTGAACATTCTTTGACATTGCTTTTCTTTGGGATTTTTCAAGCATTCTTAGGCCTATATCCAATAGTGCATAAGTATGTATCCCACCACACTCTTAGATCTGTATCCAATCTCATGTGAATCTCTATGGCAACTTGTAACCACATATTCTGTATTATTTAGGTATCTATTCAATTTCATGCATGTGTCTATATGTGAATACACACAGCTCTGTATCTGACAACACATGGGTCTGTATTTGACTACTGATATGGAGGTATTTGTATATGTATATGCATGTGTATTTGATGTAATTATGCACAGATATGTGTGTACACACATAATACAGCCTTATAAAGCCGTATGTCTACACACAAGGCTGTATCTTGCCAGACACAGAAGTATGTTTGATTACAAACAGTCCTACATCTGTCCACACAGAAGGATATATCTTTATATTTATTGCTTGGTATTCACCAAAATAAATTTAGTTAGGACTTGACTAAAGAACTCTTAAGTTCCATGTAACATAGTCTGAGGTCATTCTAGCGTAATCAGCAAATGGTGTTCTTTTAAGGTATGTCCAAGATGACTTTGCTTATATGAATGGTGCCTTGATAGGGATGAATAAAAAGCCAGGCTCTTCTGGGTCTCTTTCCTTTTCTATATAGAAATAGGGCTATGTATACAATGTCTTCCCAGTGACTTGTTAGACTTGTAAAAGGGCAGCTCAGGGCCACTAGAGGGAGGAGGCAAAACTCATCAGGTTGATTGCNTCTGGGTCTCTTTCCTTTTCTATATAGAAATAGGGCTATGTATACAATGTCTTCCCAGTGACTTGTTAGACTTGTAAAAGGGCAGCTCAGGGCCACTAGAGGGAGGAGGCAAAACTCATCAGGTTGATTGCATTTCATCCTATCATGAAATCAGCCTGAAGTTCAGGCTATCAAATTTTAAATACCCACTACTTCTACACATCAAAGGAAACAATAAACACTTAACAGAAGGCCTATACAATAGGAGAAAAATTTGCAAATCATATACTCATAAGGAGTTAATATCTGAAATATTTAAGAAACTTACACAAATAAATAACAAATATCCCTATTTGAAAATGGGCAAAGCACATAAATAGACATTTTTCCTAAAAAGAAATACAAATGTCCATAATATTGTGGAAAGTTGGTCAGTGTCACTAATAAAGAGGAAATGCAGCAAACTTGAGAAAGAAGATTGGGACTGGAGGAATCAGCCTGCCTGACTTCAGGATATACTACAAAACCACAGTCATCAAGACAGTATGGCACTGGCACAAAGACAGAAATATAGATCAATGGAACAAAATAGAATGCCCAGAGATAAATCCACGCACCTTAGTGATCACTGAGAGATGGAAAATTATTTGAGTTCCAAGTGTTTCCCTGTTTATTACTATTAAAATATTTCATGTTTTGGTACAGAGAGGGATACATCAAAGAAATCCCAATAGAATTTCTGAGTTGAAGAGATTAAGTTCAGGGTCTGAAGACACTAAGGCAGCTAAAATTCTGGGAACAAAATACTGCAGAGGATACAACTATAGTTATGGAGTCTAGAAAGGGTTGTGGGAGAGAGAGAGATTATTCATTCACTCAAGTTTCATCAGAGTACTGATCTGTGCTTGCATTTGAGGAAAATCCCTGAGGTTGAAGGAAGATTTAACCAGTTGGATTACAAATAAGAGAGCTTGGAGCTCGCACTGGGCCAGGAATAGTGTTTATTCTCACCAGCTGGAAAACCTCATAGTTCACAGAGACAGTGGTGTTGGTTGAATACTTAGAAAAATTTTATATCAGTAGTAAGACATGATTAATCCCAGACTGAGCACTTCTCAGAATATAACTCAAAAATCGTATTAAATTAAAAAAAAAAAAAAACCAAAGAAAGCATCCAAAGGAAGGAAAATGAATATCATGTTCAGAATATTGTGTATTTGCTAACATGAGATATTAATCTAATTCTTTTGCTTTCAATGCCCTTGTTTCTTTCTCTGCTAAGGGTTATTCTCAGTTCAGTTCAGTTCTGTTGCTCCAACACTTTGTACACCAGGCCTACCTTTCCATCACCAACTCCTGGAGTTTATTCAAACTCATGTCCATTGAGCTGGTGATGCCATCCAACTATCTCATCCTCTCTCGTCCCCTTCTCCCATGTTCAATCTTTCCCAGCTCAGAGTCTTTTCAAATGAGTCACCTGTTCACATCAAGTGGCCATAGTATTGGAGCTTCAGCTTCAGCATCAGTCCTTCCAATGAATATTCAGGACTGATTTCCTTTAGGATGGACTGGTTGGATATCATTGCAGACCAAGGGACTCTCAAGAGTCTTCTGCAACACCATAGTTCAAAAGCATCAATTCTTGGTGCTCAGCTTTCTTTATAGGCCAACTCTCATATCCATACAAGACTACTGGAAAAAAACACAGTCTTGACTAGATGGACCTTTTTTGGCAAAGTAATGTCTCTGCTTTTAATACGCTGTCTAGGTTGGTCATAACTTTTCTTCCAAAGAGCAAGCGTCTTTTAATTTCTTGGCTGCAGTCACCATCTGCTGTAATTTTGGAGACCAATAAAATAAAGCCTGTCACTGTTTCCACTGTTTCCCCATCTATTTCCCATGAAGTGATGGGACCAGATGCTATGATCTTAGTTTTCTGAATGTGGTGTTTTAAGCCAACTTTTTCACTCTCCTCTTTCACTTTTATCAAGAAGTTCTTTAGTTCCTCTTTACTTTCTGCCATAAGATTGGTATCACATGCATATCTGAGGTTATGGATATTTCTCCCAGCAATCTTTATTCCAGCTTGTGCTTCATCCAGCCCAGTGTTTCTCATGATGTACTCTGCATATAAGTTAAATAAGCAGGGTGATAATATACAGCCTTGACATACTCCTTCCCTGTTTCAGAACCAGTCTCTTGCTCCACGTCCTGTTCTAACTTTTGCTTCCTGATCAGCATCCAGATTTCTCAGGAGGCAGGTCAGGTGGTCTGGTCCTCCCAACTTTAAGAATCTTCCACAGTTTGTTGTGATCCACACAATCAAAAGCTTTGGTGTAGTCAGTAAAGCAGAAGTAGATGTTTTTCTGGAACTCTCTTGCTTTTTTAGTGATCCAGTGGATGTTGGCAATTTGATCTCTGGTTTCTCTGCCTTTTCTAAAACCAGTTTGAGCATCTATAAGTTCACGGTTCACATATTGTTGAAGTCTGGCTTGGAGAATCTTGCGCACTACTTTACTAGCATGTGAGATGAGTGCAATTGTGCAGTAGTTTGAGTATTCTTAGTCTTTTCCTTTCTTTGCCATTGGAATGAAAACAGACATTTTCCAATCCTGTGGCCACTGCTGAGTTTTCCAAATTTGCTGGCATATTGTGTGCAACACTTTCACAGCATCATCTTTCAGTATTTGGAATAGCTCAACTGGAATTCCATCACCTCCTCTAGCTTTGTTTGTGGTAATGATTCCTAAGGTTCACTTGACCTTGAATGAATGAATGAAGTCGCTCAGTCGTGTCTGACTCTTTGCGATCCCATGGACTGTAGCCTACCAGGCTTCTCCCTCCATGGGATTCTCCAGGCAAGAGTACTGGGGTGGGTTGCCATTTCCTTCTCCAGGGCACTTGGCCTTACCTTCAAGATATTTGACTCTAGATGAGCGATTATACCCTCGTGATTATCTGAGTCATGAAGATCTTTTTTGCATAGTTATTCTGTGTATTCTTGCAACCTCTTCTTAATACCTTCTGCTTCTGTTAGATCCATACTATTTCTGGTTATTCTGGGGGCATACAATGGATTAGGAGGCATATTCATTTTCTCCCTTTTGATAGAGTGTTTATGTAAGATTGGTACCATTTATGGATTGTTATAGAACTGATTGATGAAAGCCACATGAGAATGACATTTTGAAGGGGAAAGTAAGATTCTAAACATAGATTTATTTAGATGTTAGACTGTTTCAGCTTTTAATTATTTTTCTCTGTGTGATTAGAAAGTTGTCTTTTTCATAGCAGTGGTTTATTTTCTTTTCTTGGCAAGTATATTCCTGTAAATTCATTTATAATATTATTGTATTATCTTTTTAAGATCTCTAGAATCGAGTGATGGCTCTTTCTGCAATATTTGTTTAAAATCTACAGTTTTAATCATTTTATTTATTTTAAAATGTTATTTATTTCTCTGCCTCTGATCTTAGTTCCACCTACAGGACCTCTGTTGTCTCACGCAAGATCATTCTTTGCAGCCTGTGGACTCTTAGTGCACATGCTCAGAAGTTATGGCAGGGACTTATTTGCTCCAAATCCATCCAGGATTCTTTCCTGGAAAATTCCAAGGACAGACGTGCTAGATGGACCACAGTCCATGGGATCGCAAAGAGTTGGACATGACTGAGCGACTAACACAAACACACATGTGGGGTCTTAGTTCCCCAACCAGGGATTGAACCCAAATCCCCTGCACTGTGGTACTTGCCTGGTGGCTCAGACAATAAAGAATCTACCTGCAATGTGGGAGTCCCAGGTTATATCCCTGGGTTGGGAAGATCCCCTGGAGGGGGGCATGGCAACCCACTCCTGGAGTATTTTTGCCTGGAGAATCCCATGGACAGAGGAGTCTGGGGGAGGCTATAGTCCATGGGATTGCCAAGAGTCGGACATGACTGAGTGACTAAGCACACAGCCTTTGCATTGTAAGGTGGATTATTAACTATTGGACCATCAAGTAAGTTCCTTTCTCTTCAATATTGCTTCTGATAATTTATTTTATTTTTTTTCCTTAGTACATTTGACAGAAATGTATCAACTTATTTAATGTTCAAAGACTGAATTATTTGTTTTAAATAGATATTACGTTTAATCAATTCCTCTTTAAATGGTGTTTGTCTTCTCAATACTGTTTCCAACTACAGTGCTCTCTAGGGATATTTTAAATTTGCTTTTCTAGTATCTNTAATTTATTTTATTTTTTTTCCTTAGTACATTTGACAGAAATGTATCAACTTATTTAATGTTCAAAGACTGAATTATTTGTTTTAAATAGATATTACGTTTAATCAATTCCTCTTTAAATGGTGTTTGTCTTCTCAATACTGTTTCCAACTACAGTGCTCTCTAGGGATATTTTAAATTTGCTTTTCTAGTATCTTGAGATGAAAAATAAGTTCATTCCTTAAAATACTTATTGCTTTCTAATATTTGCATGTAAAAGCTATAAACTTTTTTCTAAGCACTCTTTAGCTACATCCAGTTAACTTATACATATTATATTTTATTATCCTTTAAGCATGTATGTATATATATATTTTTTTCTAGATATATATTCAAACATGTTTGACTCTTTGTGACCCCATGGACTTTATCCCACCAGTTCCCTTGTCCATGAGATTTCTCAGGCAACAATACGGGAGCTGATGCTATCTTCTAGGCCAGGGGATCTTCCTGACCCAGGGATCAAACCAGCATCTCTTATATCTCTTGTACTAGCAGGCAAATTCTTTACCACTAGCACAACCTGGAATTTCTCTCTTAATACATACCTTTCATATAGGTTATTTTATGTAATGTGTTTCATCATCTTTCTATAGAAAATATCTGAAAATTTAAACATGTAATTTTAGGCTTGTATTGCTTAATTTGTAAATGAAAAATGTTATATTTTTGTTTTTATTTATATGTATATATGCTATATGATATATACATATATGATATAAATATAGATATATGTCGTATGATTTAAATCTTCAAAAATGTACAGCAACTTCTGTCACAGACTAGGGTGTTTTCTACTTTGGCTAGGCCCCATGAGCACTTTGAGATAAATGGAACAATCCCACAAATGTTTTCTCTTTCTCGTTTGATACTAAAACTGATTCTATCAACTTGTCTGTCTAAAATCATATGACAACATTTATCTGCATTTGCAATAAACTTTAAATAACTTATTCTGAAGTTAACATTAATAATATTTGGAAATAAATTCAGATATTATCTTCAAAGACAAAGCTTAAACTTAAAAAAATATTGGCCTATTTTTAAAGTCATTATTTAGGCAAGAAAGTTTCTACATATATCATTTCTGCCCAGATTTGATTTTCCCTTTTGCTGATATGGTCTCAATTTACAATTCATGGTTTTTCTCCCAGAAGACAGGGTTCCAAAAGCCCTGCTCCAGAAGGTGATTGTTCTTGTACCATATCTGGAGATAAAGACTCTACCCTCGAAATTATGATTAAGGTTCCAATGAATATAATTAGGCAAAATCACCCTTGGAGATGTACCTACTGAATGCCTCAACTGTATGTAACTTCAGTTGAATTCAGTTGCTCAGTCATGTCTGACTCTCTGTGACCTCATGGACTGTGGTATGCTAGTCTTCTCAGTCCATCACCAACTCTTGGAGCTTACTCAAACTCATGTCCATCACACCAGTGAGGCCATCCAATCATCTCATCCTCTGCTGTTCCCTTCTCCTCCCACCTTCAATCTTTCCCAGCATCAAAGTCTTTTCCAATGAGTCGGTTCTTCGTATCAGGTGGACAAAGTATTGGAGTATCAGCTTCAACATCATTCCCTTCCAGTGAATATTCAGGACTGATTTCCTTCAGGCTGGACTGGTTGGATCTCCTTGCAGTCCAAGGGACTCTAAAGAGTCTTCTCCAACACCATGATTCAAAAGCATAGGTCTTCAGCACTGAAACTTCGTTATAGTCCAGCTCTCAAATCCATACATGACTACTGGGAAAACCATAGATTTGACTAGGCTGACCTTTGTTGGCAAAGTAATGTCTCTGCTTTTTAATATGCTGTCTAGGTTGGTCATAACTGTTCTTCCAAAAACAAGCATCTTTTAATTTCATGGCTGCACCATCTGCATTGATTTCGTAGCCCAAGAAAATAAATTTTCTCACTGTTTCCATTGTTTCCCCATCTATTTGCCATGAAGTGAAGGGACAAGATGCCATGATCTTAGTTTTCTAACTGTTGAGTTTTAAGTCTATTTTCACTCTTCTCTTTCTTTTTTTTGAAAAATAATTTATGTATTTTAATTGGAAGTTAATTACTTTACAATATTTTAGTGGTTTTTGCCAAACATTGACATGAATCAGTCATAGGCACACATGCATTCCAATCCAGAACCCCCTCCCACCTCCCTCCCCATCCCATCCCCCAGGGTCATACCAGTGCACAATCAATAGACTCTTAAGTTATTCTTCATTTTCTCCCATAAGGGTGGTGTCATCTGCATATCTGAGGTTGTTGATATTTCTTCCAACAATCTTCATTTCAGCCTGTTCTTCATCCAGCCCAGCATTTCACATGATGTACTCTGGCTTAAAGCTCAACTTTCAGAAAACGAAGATCATGGCATCCGGTCCCATCACTTCATGGCAAATAGATGGGGAAACAGTGGAAACAGTGTCAGACTTTATTTTTTGGGGCTCCAAAATCACTGCAGATGGTGACTGCAGCCATGAAATTAAAAGACGCTTACTCCTTGGAAGAAAAGTTATGACCAACCTGGATAGTATATTCAAAAGCAGAGACATTACTTTGCCGACTAAGGTCCGCCTAGTCAAGGCTATGGTTTTTCCTGTGGTCATGTATGGATGTGAAAGTTGGACTGTGAAGAAAGCTGAGTGCCGAAGAATCAATGCTTTTGAACTGTGGTGTTGGAGAAAACTCTTGAGAGTCCCTTGGACTGCAAGGAGATCCAACCAGTCCATTCTGAAGGAGATCAACCCTGGGATTTCTTTGGAAGG
>SJYX01014205.1:14847-44313 GCA_006410675.1 Oreotragus oreotragus | reverse complement strand
TATGGAGAAGAGTGTGGAGATTCCTTTAAAAACTGGAAATAGAACTGCCATTAGTTCAGTTCAGTTCAGTCACTCAGTTGTGTCCGACTCTTTGTGATTCCATGAATTACAGCCTTCCAAGCCTGCCTGTCCATCACCAACTCCCGGAGTTCACTCAGACTCACATCCATCAAGTCAGTGATGCTATCCAGCCCTCTCATCCTCTGGCATCCCCTTCTCCCCCTGCCCCCAAACCCTCCCAGCATCAGAGTCTTTTCCAATGAGTCAACTCTTCACATGAGGTGGCCAAAGTACTGGAGTTTCAGCTTTAGCATCATTCCTTCCAAAGTACACCCAGGGCTGATCTCCTTCAGAATGGACTGGTTGGATCTCCTTGCAGTCCAAGGGACACTCGAGTCTTCTCCAACACCACAGTTCAAAAGCATCAATTCTTTGGCACTCAGCTTTCTTCACATTCCAACTCTCACATCCATACATGACCACAGGAAAAGCCATAGCCTTGACTAGACAGACCTTTGTTGGCAAAGTAATGTCTCTGCTTTTGAATATACTATCTAGGTTGGTCATAACTTTTCTTCCAAGGAGTAAGTGTCTTTTAATTTCATGGCTGTAGTCACCATCTGCAGTGATTTTGCAGCCTCAAAAAATAAAGTCTGAGAGTTTCCACTGTTTCCTCATCTATTTCCCATCAAGTGATAGGACTGGATGTCATGATCTTTACTGAATGTTGAGCTTTAAGCCAACTTTTCACTCTCCTCTTTCGCTTTCATCAAGAGGCTTTTTAGTTCCTCTTCACTTTCTGCCATAAGGGTGGTGTCATCTGCGTATCTGAGGTTATTGACATTTCTCCCAGCAATCTTGATTCCTGCTTGTGCTTCTTCCAGCCCAGCATTTCTCATGATGTACTCTGCATATAAGTTAAATAAGCAGGGTGACAATATACAGCCTTGACGTACTCCTTTTTTATTTGACCCAGAACTCCCACTGTTGAGGATACACACCGAGGAAAGCAGAATTGAATGAGACACGTGTACCCCAATGTTCATCAAAGCACTGTTTTTAATAGGTAGGACATGGAAGCTTATTAATTAATTGGCAGATGAATGGATAAGAAAGTAGTGGTACATATACACAATGGAATATTACTCAGCCATTTTAAAGAATACATTTGAAGCAGTTCTAATGAGGTGGACAAAACTGGAGCCTATTATACAGAGCGAAGTAAGTCAGAAAGAAAAACACCAATATAGTATACTAACACATATATGTGAAATTTAGAAAGAAGGTAATGATTACCCTATATGCGAGACAGCAAAAGAGACACAGATGTATAGAACAGTCTTTTGGACTCTGTGGGAGAAGGTGAGGGCAGGATGATTTGATAGAATAGCATTGAAACATGTATGTTATCATATGTGAAATAGATCACCAGTCCTGGTTCGATGCATGAGACAAGATTTTGGCGGCTGGTGCACTGGGATGACCCTGACGGGTGGGATGGGCAGAGAAGTGGGGGCGGGAGTTCAGGATGGGGAACACATGTACACCCATGGCAGATTCATGTCAATATATGGCAAAACCCACCACAATATTGTAAAGTAATTAGCCTCCAATTAAAATAAATTAAAAAAAAGAAGAAATGTAAATAAAAACTAATGAGATGTCACCTTACACTGATACTACTTCAACTTGTGGGAATCCTTGCACACAAGCCTCTCTGCATGCTTCATTTTGAAACAAATATAATTCAGATTTTTGTTTGCCAAATTACTCAGTGCTCATGTAAAAGACAGTTCATATTTGCTTACTTCTTGATTTTCACAAGAAATTAAGATTGTAAGAGTTGAGGATTCTAATTTAATTATGTAATTAAAGCTATTAGAAATCATAAGAAAGCTTTTCAGTATAGAGTAAGAAAGTAGGATGGGTATTTTCAGTAAAGATGATATGAGGAGTGGAATTGCATTTTGTTGAGAGAAAAGAAAATATCTTGTTTCTGGATGGAGAAATAAAGTGATGTATACCGAGAGTCCATAGAAGGTGAAGGAAAAGAAAAACTAAAGTTTATACATGATCAGGATTTTCTAAATTTAGTTGGGGAAATAGATTTTGTTAATAATGGGCTAGGGCAAGACTGGATTCGGTTTCTCCCTTTGAAATTTTCTCAAAGAGCTACTTTGACAACAGTTTGCGTTTCTCTGCCTTGAAGTGATCTATATTTGTTTTTGAAATCTCTTCACTTTAGTTAAGTGAAGTAAATACTGTTCGATAGTTTCTAAAAGTTCTTTTGACCTCCAGCTAACTTGAAGATGCTTTAGCAGGCCGAGGCATATCAGGGAGAAATATTTAATTAGTATGTTAAATTATGTGAAATTCCTTAAAATCTATGTCCTGCTAAAATATTATCATCACCAATTCTAGTTATTTTAAATGTTGCAGAACACAGCACTAAATCAGTTTACTTTGTCAGTCACATTGTGATTAAATGTTTAACTGTTATTTTTCAAAGTCTTCCTGACATTTCAAGACAGTTTTTGTTGTATTCTGATAGATTTCATATTATACTAGGGAACTGTGTAAGAAATTTCTTAAAAAAAAATAAAAATCCTAAGGGAAAATCTGATGGCTTCATGAAAAGTTAACAGAAGACTTGCTTACTAAGTGAACTAGTGAATATGCTTATAATTGTTATGGATTTTGTCTAGAATGTTGTTGATTCTGATCTATGTTTTCCAGATATTGGGAGGTCTTTCCTCTTTATATTATTGGTTATTATTTACAACAATTTGGTACAGTATGCCTCTGTGAGTAGACCTGAGATATTTTCCTTTTCCCTCTGCCTGTTTGCTTCAAAAATTGGAGACTCTGGGCTATTGTTATTAAGCTCTAGTCCAATAAGAGCACACTGAGTGGCTTATCAGTGAAATTTTCAGCAAACTTGGGAATGAGCATTTCTAGCACCATGGGATGAAATAGTCATAAAGTGTCCCTAATACCGTGTCTGAATATAAGACCTCGAAGGAGCCTTGCCAACTGTAAATTGTCATTTGCTGTCAGCTTCTCCAAGGATTAAGTCAATGATCACTGCAGCCACTGACCTTCAAAACTGCCTGAAAGGAGTTCAGGGAGGAGATCAGGAATGAAGCAATCTGTGCTCTGAGAAAAGCTGGCAGAATAAGCCTTCAGACAGATATTTTCAGAAGATTTTATGAGCCCAAAATCTTGCATCTTCTCATGTTTAGAAAAACACTGAAATCATTAACAGTATCATCTGCTTTGGACATTAGGAAGGAAATATATTTGAAAGTCAAAATGAAATAACTGTAGTACAGACATCAAAAGTAAAATTAGATGGCTATTGTGGATTTCAGACACATTCCTTTTTTTGTTTGTTTTGTTTTAAGAACTTAAATTTTCTGAGTTTTGTCAGATTAGGGGATGACACTAGTCACTGGTGGTTGTAACCTTATGATTTCAAGGTATCCTCTTGCAATTATTAAGATTTTAGACACTAAAATTGTTTCAGAACAGATATTAACAAAAAAGAGGAGACGTATGCAGTGGCCAATAGCTCCTGTCTTGTGTGTGTGTGTGCATATATATATATATATANAACACTGAAATCATTAACAGTATCATCTGCTTTGGACATTAGGAAGGAAATATATTTGAAAGTCAAAATGAAATAACTGTAGTACAGACATCAAAAGTAAAATTAGATGGCTATTGTGGATTTCAGACACATTCCTTTTTTTGTTTGTTTTGTTTTAAGAACTTAAATTTTCTGAGTTTTGTCAGATTAGGGGATGACACTAGTCACTGGTGGTTGTAACCTTATGATTTCAAGGTATCCTCTTGCAATTATTAAGATTTTAGACACTAAAATTGTTTCAGAACAGATATTAACAAAAAAGAGGAGACGTATGCAGTGGCCAATAGCTCCTGTCTTGTGTGTGTGTGTGTGTGTGTATATATATATATATATATATATAATACACACATATATATAATAATATATATAAATAAATATATATGTATATTTATTTATTAACACCACATCAGAAGTTAAAACCTCCTTGAATAAAGCTAAATAACTGGCTACCTGGCTGCAAGTCTCTCTTGAGTGACAGGTCCAGACAGGCTTATTCTCATAAATCTCCAAGTGATTGAGTTCTTAATCATACGAAACTCAACTTGGAAGTCAGGAATATTTGAACTTGATGTACATTCCATTAATTGAGGCAGAATCATGTCCCATTTCAGCGGGAAGTAGCCAGAGTATTTGTCACCTCATTCCCTAAAAGATTTAGGAAAGGTTAACCTAAAGGGAAATTAAGAGCCATCTCCCATAAACCTGAGTTCCCCTGCTAAGTTTGATTAATGCCTCTATCAAAAATGATTATTCCATCTTTGTCCAACACTTTTTCTCCTCAAGATTGATGAATATCAGAGAAAAGGGGGAATTGATACTGAGAAAAGCCATGTGGGGCTCCTGGGCATAAAAAACTTTATGTGTCCTTCATTTCTTTGATTACAGAAAATTGATTTCATTCAATATTGCTGACCTTCCCTGAGTTCCAAATGGAAGATTTAAGAAGTTGTTAATTAGGTAAGGAAGAGGGTGTGAGACAAGGAAAAGCAGACAGTCAAGGAAATAATAGTCAGTCTTGGGGAAGAACATAATTCCCCATCAAGGTATACACACTTCAACTTTGAGCTGTTCTGAAGATACTGAAACCCCCACCAGGTGGGAAAAGTTTACAGTGGTATACTGCCCACACGCACCTGACCCTGGAACAGTTGGAACCAGAAAGTTGTTGATGCTATCTCCCATTTACCTCACCACCAACCAACAAGAATATTGTCCACTAGCTGATCACATTTTTTGGAGCATTGCTATAAAAGTTCTCACTATCCGCTCCAAGTGCAGACACACAGTTTTGAGAGCTGCTCTGACCCCTTTTGCCTGGCAAAGCAAATAAAGTTATTTTTTTTCCTACTTCACACAAAACTCTCTCCAATAGCTTAATAGTGTTTTCAGTGTTATTTTGCATTGCAGGCTAAGTGAAATCCAAAGCAGAATTTAATATCCATCTCAAGATAAATTCATCTTAAGCAATTAATGGTCTTTTGTAATTTACCTACAACCGATGTAGAAATCTTTGGCCTTTAATTAACTTACTTTGAATTAACTTACTTTGATTGTAGTCCTACCTAAATTTCTTTATTTTTTATTTTTTCAGAGCTTCCATTTTACTTTATTTTACTTTACAGTACTATGTTGGTTTTGGCATACATGTCTTTTAAAATTTTTGACAGTATACTCAGTATATATCCTTGGCGGAAAAAAAAATGATAAAACAATAGTGTAGTCTTTTCCACATTACAAGTAAACTATGGCTGACATCCCCATGTTTCCAAAGTTCATTTGAAAGCATAACATTATGCAAATAGCCACTAAATTAAAAAAAAAATCTTTATTTCTGGCTGCATCTGGTCTTAGTTGCATCATGTGGGCTTAGTTGCCATGTGGCATGTGAGATCTCAGTTCCCCAATCAGGTTTTGAACCTGTGGCTACTGCTTTGGCAAGCAGGATGTTAACACTGGGCCACTGAAGAAGTCCTGGTGATTCAATTTTGAAATTGAATTTGAGTTTGAAGTTGAATTTGAGTTTGAAATTGAGTCATTCTAGTGACAACATAAATTATAATGTTACAATTAAAATCATGTTGTACTTGTGCAAAGATATGGTATGGTGAGGGAAGTGTGAGGGGGGTTCAGGATGAGGGACACGTGTTCACCCATCGTTGATTTATGTTGATGTTTGGCAAAACCAATACAATATTGTAAAGTAATTAGCTTCCAATTAAAACAAATAAATTTATATTAAAAAGATATAATGTAAATGAGTAATAGAACTTAAAAATTCACCCAGTTTCATAGGATTTTTCCATAGTATACTTTTGGTTGTAAGTGACAGATCAACTGAATTTTTTTTTAAGGATATTTGTTGATTGGCTAACAAAACTACAAACTTCAAAAAAACTAAGCTTCACAGTTAGTTGATATATTGGATCAATTATGCCATAAAGGAGTCCTTTTCTTCTTGTTTTCTTGTCTGAGTTATCTTAAATCTGACTTACCTGGCAATTAGAAGGATTGCTGTTGTAACAATTAAGAGAAAAGACTCTGTGACTCTGGCAGAAGTAATTGACCTTGATCATCAGATACATACACAAGTGTTAAACCACAGTGGAAACAGGGCAGAATATTTTGCATTTCAGGTGATCTTGGCTACCTCTTGCTATTCATATTGTGACAGCAAATAAGAAACTACAGTAATCTGGCTTGAATTTTGGGTAGAGTGAAAACATGAGTAGACATTGCAGGGGTGAATCTCTAAGCTATACCTCTAGCTAAACCACTAAAATCAGTTGAGAAGTTAGTGGAAGGTGAAGGGAGAAGAACAGAATTAATAGTGCAGAGAAAAGACAATAGATAGACATTGTAACTCTATGATCAGCAGTAGTGTCAAGTGGCATAGTTCATTACTCTAGCCATTCTTCTCTAATCTATCAGAAAACTATTTTTAGGTAGATTCTCCACTTCTGAATTCATCATCAGCATTAAAATTAAAGAAGATAGGATGAATGTTACTGAATTCATTCTAATGGGACTTACCCAGGATTCTCAGATGCTGATAATTTTATTTTTGGTGTTACTTATCATCTACATGGCAAATAGATGGGGAAAAAATGGAAACTGTGACAGACTTTATTTTCTTGGGCTCCGAAATCTCTGCAGATGGTGCCTACAGCCATGAAAGACATTTGTTCCTTGGAAGAAAACTATGACAAATCTAGACAGCATATTAAAAAGGAGAGACATGACTTTGCTGACAAAGATCTGTAGAGTCAAAGCTCTGGTTTGTCCAGTAGTCATGTATGAATGTAAGAGTTGGACTATGAAGAAAGCTGAGCAACAGAGATTAAATACTTTCAATCTGTGGTGCTGGAGAAGACTTTTGAGAGTCCCTTGGACAACAAGGAGATCAAACCTAAAAGAAATCAACCCTAAATATTCATTGGAAAGACTGATGTTGAAGTTTAAACTCCGTTACTTTAGCCAGCTCATGTGAAGAACCCACTCATTGAAAAAGACCTTAATGCTGGGAAAGACTGAGGGCAGGAGGAGAAAGTAGCGAAAGAGGATGAGATGGTTGGATGGCACCACTGACTCAATAGACATGAGTTTGAGCAAGCTCTGGCAGATGGTTAAGGGCAGGGAAACCTGGCTGCTACAGTTCATGGGATCACAAAGTGTTGGACACGACTGAGACGCTGAACAACACAATAACAAAAAGTTTCCATGTTGTAGTACAGAGAGGGATAGCTCAAAAGATCCTGATACTGTCTCTGAGTTGAGAATCTGAAATTCACAGTCAAGGACACTAAGGCAGAAAATCCATCTTTAGTCTTGGAGCGGATAGGTGTGAGAAAGATAGAGAAAGAGAAAATTATGCAAAGCTAAGAGGATCCATCTCAAGTATTCACTAAAGCACTGATCTGTTTTTGCATCTGAGGAAAATACCTGGGGCTGGGAAAAGATTTACCCAGATGAATTAGAGAGAAGTGTGCTTGGTTCTCAGACTAGGTCAGGAAGAGAGCCTACTCTTGTTAGCTGGAAAACCTCATAGTTCACAGGGGCAGTGCTGTTGGTTGAATACTTAAAAATATTTCCATTCGTTGTGGGATGTGATTAGCTCTAGACTGAGCATATCCCATGACCTGCTTCAAGACGTGTATCAGCAATATATTAAAAAAAAAAATCCTAACAGAAAATACCCAAAGGAATTAAAACAAGTATTATGTTCAAAATTTTGTCTTTGATAATGGAAGCTATTAATTTAATTATTTCCACTTGATGGCCTTAAGTTATGCTGGTATAAGGGTCATGCTGGGTACACAGAATGCATTAGGAAGTATATTGTGTCATTACTTCTATGAAAGTGTTGTGTAACAATTAAGTTATTTATTGATTAGTTGTCATGTAAAATTAATTGATTAAAGCTACATGGGAATGACTATCTTGCAGAAGAATGTTAGGACTTTAAACATTAAATTTATTTGCACTTAGATTGTCCCAGTTTTAAATTATTTTTCATGTGTTTAGACCATTGTGTTTTTCATAGCAATGATCTGTTTTCTTTTCTTTGCAAGTTTACTGTCATCCATTCTTTTACCATATCATTTTGTTGTCTTTTTAAAATTTGTGGAATCTGCAATGATGTCCCTCTCTTTGATCTTGATTCTGATAATTTGTTTTTTTCTCTTATTTTTTCTTAGTCCATTTGGCTAGAAACTTATACTTTATTCAATGTTCAAAGGATCAATTCCTGGTCTTTATATAAATTGTTCTTTTAATGATGTGTGTCTTCTCAAAACTTTCCACACTACAATGTTCTTTGTGTTTATTTAAAATTTTCTTTTTTAGCATTTTGAGACAGAAGCTGAGTTCATTCTTTAAAGTGTCTATTGTTTTCTGTATGCAGGTCAGGAAGCACCATTTAGAACTGGACATGGAACAACAGACTGGTTCCAAATAGGAAAAGGAGTACGTTCTGGATGGCATCACGGACTCGATGGATGTGAGTCTGAGTGAACTCTGAGAGATGGTAATGAACAGGGAGCCCTGGCATGCTGGATTCATGGGGTCACAAAGAGTCGGATATGACTGAGTGACTGAACTGATTGTTTCTAATATTTGCATCTGAGCCTATAAAATTCTCTCCAGTCACACAGTTTGCTTCATACAGTTAATGTATACACATTGCAATGCATTATACGTAGTCATTTATGTATATATATATATCTTTTATAAATATTTTCATATTGTTTTTATATTCATGTATATCATAATGTTTCTGTTAAAAATATATTTTGAAGATAGTCATAAGTAATTTTAGACTAAAACTGGAAAATATTGCTTTTTTGTTATAAATTTCTAGTTAAAGTGCTTATATGCTTTATGATTTAAGTTCTTAAAAACATATTGCAAATTGTTTCATGGCCTTAGGTATTTTCTACTTTGGTGTATGCCCCATGAGCACTTTGAGATGAATGGAACAGTCCCACAAATACTCTTTTCTTTCCCCAGTATGATACTAAAACTGATAAAACAGATTCTATCAATTGTGTGTCTGAAATTATGTGGCACCTTTTATCTGCATTTGAAACAAAATTTAAATGACTTGTTCTGAAATTAACATTGATGACTGGAAATTGGTTCAGATATCATCTTCAAAGATAAAGCTTAAACTTAAAAAGGTTTGCTTGTTTTGAAGGACATAATTTTACAAGAAAGTTTTCACATATTTCATTTCTGCCCAGATTTGATTTTCCCTTTTGGTGATATGACCTAAATTTGCTTTTTCATGATTTTTTTTCCCAGAGGGCAGAATATTATAAGTTTTGTTTCACATGGTGATTGTTCTTGTACCATCTCTGGGGATCTACCCTCAAAATTATGGTTAAGGTCCCAATGAATTTAATTAGACGAAATATAGCCAAAAGTGAACATTCTGAGTTTCTGTTCTCAATCAAGATTCAGAGTTCCTTAGGAAACAGAACGTTCATATTCATTTTGAAAATCTCAATAATTTGAAAAGTAACTTTTTTTTTGAATGACTGAGATGATTTTGATTTTCTGCAATCATGGAAAGAACTGATCACAAGGAAGCAGTTTAAGGTGCTGTGAGGATGCATGAATCTTATTCTCTGCATTCCCAGAGACAGCATCAGTGCATGAAGGACAAGCAAGAAGGAACCAGAGCCCAGAACATGGATTGAACAGCTTTCTTCATAGGCAGGTAACCCAGGGAGAATATTTAGAAACAAAATTCTGAACGAGGCTTTCAATTTTGCAAGAGTACATTGGTGACATGGGTTTTCTTACTTGCTCAGTCATGTCCAACTCTTTGGGACTCTTCAGATTGTAGCCTGCCAGGCTCCTCGGTCCATGGGATTTTCTAGGCAAGAATGCTGGAGTGGGTTGCCATTTCCTCTTCAGAGACATCTTCCTGACCCAGAGACTGAATTTGCACCTCCTGTGTATCCTGCTAGAAGGCTGATTCTTTGCCCACTGAGTCATCAGGGAAGCCCAGGATGGGGTTAGAATTCAGTCTTTTAGAGTTTTCCTTTGTGATTTTCATAATGAGTCATGTTAGAACACATTTGTGATTATTAAATATGTTGATTCAATAGATTGATTCTATTCTAAAATACTTCTTTTGAATAATTCTATATACTAATGATCTGGAATAAAATTACCTACTTGAAGAAAAAGTATCATTAGAAATTAATTTCAAAGAGAATGATCTGGGGATAGTTTCATGGGTAAAGACATACAAATCTGATAATAGTTTTAATTTATGTGTTCTCTAAACACAATATGTTAATTAAAAGATGAGGTAACATCTATAGACCTTGACAGAGTGACCCTCAAGAACTCGAACAAATGCTGTAATAAGTAAACCTTGACTTAAAGCCCTAATTTTTTTGTTCACAGGTGGGCTTAGGCATCCTATCATGTTTGTTGGCTATTTAGAAGCAATATTTGTTAATTTTTTGGTTGATATTTTATTCCATATTTAATACTTTTATATTTATCTTTTCTTCATTAGATGATAACTCTCTATATCATCCAATATGTAAATCTTTCATCAAATATTTCATGTATTGGTGTTTTGGTATCATACCTTAAATCTTTAAAAAACATGAAATTGTCAAATAAACCTATTTGAGATTTCAAGGATTGGTTAAGAATATNTATTTAATACTTTTATATTTATCTTTTCTTCATTAGATGATAACTCTCTATATCATCCAATATGTAAATCTTTCATCAAATATTTCATGTATTGGTGTTTTGGTATCATACCTTAAATATTTAAAAAACATGAAATTGTCAAATAAACCTATTTGAGATTTCAAGGATTGGTTAAGAATATTCTTCCAATCCTAGAATGAAGAAAGGTACCTCCTTTATCAAATGGACACTAAATATAAAGTAAGTCTTGCTTTACCTTTTTATTAAACTTTTAATATATTATTTATTTATTTTTTCTTTTTTAAAATTTTACTTTACAATACTGCATTGGTTTTGCCATACATCCACATGAATCCGCCATGGGTGTACATGAGTTCCCAATCCTGAACCCCTCTCCCATCTCCCTCCCCATACCATCTCACTGGGTCATCCTAGTGCACCAGTCCTAAGCATCCTGTATCCTGCATTGAACCTAGACTGGAGATTTGTTTCTTACATGATAGTATACATGTTTCAATGCTATTCTTCCAAATCATCCCACCCTCTCCCTCTCCCACAGAGTCCAAAAGTTCATGAGTTCCCAATCCTGAACCCCTCTCCCATCTCCCTCCCCATACCATCTCACTGGGTCATCCTAGTGCACCAGTCCTAAGCATCCTGTATCCTGCATTGAACCTAGACTGGAGATTTGTTTCTTACATGATAGTATACATGTTTCAATGCTATTCTTCCAAATCATCCCACCCTCTCCCTCTCCCACAGAGTCCAAAAGTCAGTTTGATACATCTGTGTCTCTTTTGCTGTCTCGCATACAGGGTTATCATTACCATCTTTCTAAATTCCATATATATGTGTTAGTGTGCTGTATTGGTGTTTTCCTTTCTGGCTTACTTCACTCTGCATAATTGGCTCCAGTTTCATTCACCTCATTAGAACTGATTCAAATGTATTCTTTTTAATGGCTGAATAATACTCCATTGTGTGTATGTACCACAGCTTTCTTATTCATTCATCTGCTGATGGACAACTAGGTTGCTTCCATGTCCTGGCTATTATAAACAATGCTGCAATGGACATTGGGGTACACGTGTCTCTTTCAATTCTGGTTTCCTTGGTGTGTATGCTATATGTACAATAATTAGTTTCCAGATGGAAAGTTACTAGTGACACTTCATTTATTTAATGATGTATCTTTTCCCCACAAATGTCTCTAATCACTTGCCTCTCCATTAGTTTACAAGATTTTGAGTTTGAGGATGATATTTTATAAGCCTTGATCATATTAATAATATCTGAAAGTATAAGAACCATACTGCTCATTTCTTGAATGAATGAACAAATTATCATAAGACATCAAGAAGTCAGTCATAATAATTATATTTATAGGAAACGTCATGAATTCTGAAATAAAAGATGCAGAAAGACCTATGGAACAAAGAAACAATGTAACTGAGTTTGTCCTCTTGGGGCTCACTTAGAGCCCCCAGGGTCAGAAAATATTATTTGTCATCTTCTTGCTCATCTACACTGTGACAATGGTGGGGATTCTACTCATTGTACTGACTGGTGTCCAGCCAAACCCTGGATGTCCCTATGTACTTCTTTCTTGGCAACTTATCATTTATGGATGCTGTTTATTCTACTACAGTCACCCCAAATATGTTTACAGACTTACTCTATGCTTAAAAAAAAAATTTCATCCCAAGCTGGCATGTCCAACTTTTTACAGAGCACTTATTTGGTGGTGCTGAGATTTTACTCCTGGTGGTCATGGCCTGTAACTGCTACGTGGCCATCTGCAAACCTTTGCATTATATGACAATCATGAATCCACGGGTATGCATTCTGTTACTGCTGTTAGCCTGGACTGGTGGGTTTTTACAATGCTATCGTTCATATTCTCTTTGTTTACAATTTTCCCTTCTGTGGTCCCAATGTCATTGATCACTTTGGATGTGACATGTATACATTATTAAAACTGGCCTGCACTGACATCCATACTATTGGCTTCACGGTGCTGGCTAATGATGGGGCCATCTGTGTGGTCCTCTTTACACTCTTACTCATATCCTATGGGGTCATTCTGTGCTCCTTGAGCAATCTTAGCCAGGAAGAGTGGCCCAAAGCCTTATCCACCTGTGGATCCCACATTACTGTGGTGTTCTTCTTATTTGTACCCTGTATTTTTCTGTATGTGAGACCACCTTCTACTTTACCTATCAATAAATCTTTGGTCGTGTTTTACACCATTGTCACCCCTATGTTGAACCCTCTAATCTATACTCTGAGAAATGAAGAGATGCAAAATGCCATGAAAAGGCTCTGGATCGGAAGAAGAAAATGAGGCAGTAGGAAAATAAATTACCTATTTTCAATGAAAAAATGGCCTTTTCAGGAAAGCAATGTGTGATTTTTTAAACTGTAGAATCTCCTCAGGCTAAATAACTTGGGAATGATGAAAAAACAATCTCTTATTGGAAAATTTGAATGATTAAAATATATTTAAATATTTTCAAAATTTCCTAGTTCAAAATGCATATTTGTTTGAAATGCATTTTTATGATTTCCATGATTTCTTGGGGGACGTACATAGAGGTTTGCAATATAAAATGTCTCTTTGAGACTATAGATTTATGTTCTATATGATGAGTTAAACTATATAGTTAACACTGTTAATTTATTAGATTAGGGGATGATTTTACCATATTTCTCTCTATAATAATGTAATATTTTTCATAATTATTAGGGTTTATTACATTACAGATTTCATAAAAAATAATTTAAAAATATAAATTCATCCAGACACAAATTTATTAATATTTGAAGTATAGATAAAATTTTTCTATCTGCAAGATACTTTATCCACATTTTTTGTTTCTGTTGCTTAACATCTTAAGATTGAAGAAGAATGTTTCTAAGATTTAAATTTAATAACAAGGCCATTTTTATAAAAATAATCTAAAGGAATGAAATTTTATGTAGAAAAATAACCAAATCTTAATTTTCCAATTGGGTAAACATATCATCTCTTCAAATATAATAGCTTTGTTTGGCATTACATTTTCACAAAAGTGATCCTTTCACCTTTCCAAATAGTTTAGAAAATCTGGTAAAACCTTTGAAAATTTTATTCAATATCCCCAAATCATTTTTGTATATAGTGTTTCCATAACTTTCTGTGGAATCAAAGGCTCTTTCATTTGTATGTTTGGCACAATCTATCATCCATGAGCTTCAAATATCCAGTATGAAACTTGACAGCAGATTTTTGGGTGATGTCATTGTTAGGAAGGGATGCCCTGGTGGCTCACGTGGTAAACAGTCTGCCCTCCAATGCGGGAGACCCAGGTTCTATCCCTGGGTTGGAAAGATGCCCTGGAGAAGGAAATGGCAACCCACTCCAGTACTCTTGCCTAGAAAATTCCATAGATGAAGGAACAGTCCATGGGCTACAGTCCATGGGGTCGCAAAGAGTTGAACACGACTAAGCGACTTCACTTTTTTTCTTTCTTTTCTTTATATTGTTAGGAAACTTGGTAACATCTGCCATTCTTATCTGTCTTATTAAAGAAATGCAGATTGTGTGACATTATTTTGTGAACAAACATCCGTCTAGTCAAGGCTATGGTTTTTCCAGTGGTCATGTATAGATGTGAAAGTTGGACTCTAAAGAAAGCTGAGCACCAAATAATTTATGCTTTTGAATTGTGGTGTTGGAGAAGACTCTTGAGAGTCCCTTGGACTGCAAGGAGATCCAACCCGTCCTTTGTAAAGGAGATCAGTCCTGGGTGTTCATTGGAAGGACTGATGTTGAAGCTGAAGCTCCAATAATTTGGCCACTTGATGCGAAGAGCTGACTCATTGGAAAAGACCCTGATGCTGGGAAAGATTGAGAACAGGAGGAAAAGGGGATGACAGAGGATGAGATGGTTTGATGGCAACACTGACTCAATGGACATGGGTTTTGGTGGACTCTGGGAGTTGGTGATAGACATGAAGGCCTGGAGTGCTGCAGTTCATGGGGTCACAAAGAGTCGGACACGACTCAGTGACTGAACTGGACTGAGACTGTGTACATGCAGGCTAAGTCAGTTCAGTCGTGTCTGACTCTGTGTGACCCAATGGACTACAGCACTGCAGGCCCCTCTGTCCATCAGAATTCTCCAGACAAAAACACTGGAGTGGGTTGCCATGCACTCCTCCAGGAGATCTTCCCCACCCAGGGATTGAACCCATGTCTCCTGTAGCTTCTGTATCACAGGCAGATTGCTTACTGCTGAGCCACGTGGGAAGTCCTAAATAAAATTACTATGCAGTAAAGAGACTGGAACGTATTGTTTTATTTGGCAGAGAGAGAATTCATAACATATTCTCTCTCTTTGAATCAGTCTGGAAACAAAATATTATCTGATTCTAATTCATTCCAATCCCAAAGAAAGGCAATGCCAAAAAGTCCTCAAACTACCACAATTGCACTCATCTCACACGCCAGTAAAGTAACATTCAAAATTCTCCAAGCCGAGCTTCAGCAATACATGAACTGTGAGTTTCCAGATGTTCAAGCTGGTTTTAGAAAAGTCAGAAGAACCAGATATCAAATGGCCAACATCTGCTGCATCATGGAAAAAGCAAGTTCCAGAAAGACATCTATTTCTGCTTTATTGACTACACCAAGCCTTTGACTGTGTGGATAACAATAAACTGTGGAAAATTCTGAAAGAGATGGGAATACCAGACCACCTCACCTGCCTCTTGAGAAACCTCTATGCAGGTCAGGAAGCAACAGTTAAAACTAGACATGGAACAACAGACTGGTTTCAAATAGGAAAGGAGTACATCAAGGCTGTATATTGTCACCCTGCTTATTTAACTTATATGCAGAGTATATCATGAGAAACACTGGACTGGAGGAAACACAAGCTGGAATCAAGATTGCCGGGAGAAAGATCAATAACCTCAGATATGCAGATGATACCATCCTCATGGCAGAAAGTGAAGAGAAACTAAAAAGCCTCTTGATGAAAGTGAAAGAGGAGAGTGAAAAAGTTGGCTTCAAGCTCAACATTCAGAAAACAAAGATTATGGCATCCGGTCCCATCACTTCATGGGAAATAGATGGAGAAACAGTGGAAACAGTGTCAGACTTTATTTTTTGGGGCTCCAAAATCACTGCAGATGGTGACTGCAGTCATGAAATTAAAAGATGCTTACTCCTTGGAAAAAAAGTTATGACCAACCTAGATAACATATTCAAAAGCAGAGACATTACTTTGCTGACTAAGGTGCGTCTAGTCAAGGCTATGGTTTTGCCAGTAGTCATGTATGGATGTGAGAGTTGGACTGTGAAGAAAGCTGAACGCTGAAGAATTGATGCTTTTGAACTGTGGTGTTGGAGAAGGCTCTTGAGAGTCCCTTGGACTGCATGGAGATCCAACCAGTCCATCCTAAAGGAGACCAGTCCTGGGTGTTCATTGGAAGGACTGATGCTAAAGCTGAAATTCCAGTACTTTGGCCACCTCATGCAAAGAGTTGACTCACTGGAAAAGACTGATGCTGGGAGGGAATGGGGGCAGGAGTAGAAGGGGGCAACAGAGTATGAGATGGCATCACCGACTCGATGGACATGAGTTTGAGTGAACTCTGGGATTTGGTGATGGACAAGGAGGCCTGGCATTCTGCGATTCATGGGGTCGCAACGAGTCTGACATGATTGAGCGACTGGACTGAACTGAACTGAAGGTTATGTGGCATTGGGTTATTTTTCACAGTTAAATAATGCGGTGTGAAGAACTGATAGTTTACAGTGAAATATGTCGATTTGGGATCTATGAGGAAGAAAATTTAGTTTCAGGACCAGATACCAGGCTTGACCACTCAGGGCTCTTATGTGGCAGAAGTTTTACTAAAGTAAAAAAGGGACAGAGAAACCTCCTGATATAGACATCAGAAAGGGGTGGAGAATGCCCCCCTTACCCCCCGCTAGTCTAATCGAGGGAATTATATACTTTTAAAAATTAGTTATTATAATAAATCAAAAGAATATCTCAAGGTTGTAAAGACCTTACTAGACCCACTTCCACAATTTACATTTTAGGATAACAGGATTAGAATTTAACAACATAAAGATCCTACCAGACCCATTCCCATAATATACATTCTAGAATATCAGGATTATTTAGAAGATTTTCAGGAGAAAAACTGTCCTCAAGCAGGATACATGGTTGTTATATAATCCCTAGTGACTCAGACGGTAAAGCGTCTGTCTGCAATGCAGGAGACTCGGGTTCAATTTCTGGGTTGGGAAGATCCCCTGGAGAAGGAAATGGCAGCCCACTCCAGTATTCTTGCCTGGAAAATCCCATGGATTGCAGAGCCTGGTAGGCTACTGTCCATGGGGTTGTAGAGAGTCGGACACGACTGAGCGACTTCACTTTCACTTTCAGAGTTTAAACTGAGTTGTTTGTTCTGTAATCATCAGTTCAGGGCTTAAAGAAAAAACTGTTTTATATGACTGTGGAGTGTAGGGGGTGGGGAAAGTTTGTCCTTTCCTCCTGCTTGAGAATTACAGACTCCTATCTCTCCCTCGAGAACCCCGACCCCTCTCTGTTTGGAAGCCCCTGGACTTCTTATCAACCTGCCTAGGAACTGATTCTCTCAGAACCACATATCCTAATTTTTATTCCTGTTACATGGAGATGGATTATATTATCTCAAACAGAATGCTATTTACCAAAAAATACCAAGCATTTGGATTTATCAGAATTTATGTAATTTTTTCCTCCATTTTTGAATGTTGCTGTAAACTCAAATTATTTGTCCCTTTCCAAATCATAAGTTAAATCCTTTCTAATATAGCGGTGTTTGGAGGGGGACCTTTGGGAAATAATCAGGTCACGAAGGTGGTGCCCTTATAAATGGGATTGATGCCTTTACAAAGAAACCTTGAGAGCTCATGTAACCTTCTGCCATGTGAGGACACAGGAAAAAGATGAGCGTACGTAAACTAGAGAGGGGCCCTCACCAGATATGGCCTCTATCAGGTCCTTCATCTTGGATGCCCAAGCCTCCAGAACTGTGATAAAATAAATGTGCATTATTTAATCCACCTAGTATTTGGTATTCTGTAAAGTATACAAAGACAGAAATTTACTGAATTTTCAAACATATGTAGTTATCTCAAGTGATGAGATGAGTATCTTTGTTAATTGTCCATGTTCATTGATCTATAAGCTCCCTGAAGTCAGGAAAAGTTACTTAATTGTCTTTTTATTCTCTGTTCCTTGCATAGTGTATGGGACATAGAATCCACTCTATAAACTTTGTCAGTTATTTGACTTCTTGATCTATTGAAGTGAGACTATTTACTGATAAGTTTTGATTAATTTTCTACATTAAATATGAATGCATATATATCATTTAACATATTTACTTTTATTTGAAATTTGCTACAAACATTTACTGTGTTTTTATGTTATAATTATGAGTGTTTTAAAATAAATATGTTACTTTAATATTTTTTGCTTTGATATTTCCATTACCATATCACTTTTGGAACATTACATTTCCTTCAAGTGATTTCATACACTTTAACCTCATTTTTAAAAACAACTTTTAAAAACACTATGAAAGTGAAAGTCATGTCTGATTCTTTGTGACCCCATGGAATGTAGTCCATGGAATTCTCCAGGCCAGAATACTGGAGTGGGTAACTGTTCCCTTCTCCAGCAGATTGTCCCAACCCAGGAATTGAACCCAGATCTTTCCTGCATTGCAGGCAAATTTTTTACCTTCTGAGCCACCAGGGAACTCCAAAAACACTTTATATTTTAACCCATCTAAAATTTATTTTCACTTGTCATGGGCAAAGATGTAAGTCTATTTTCCCTAAGGAGGTAAAATAGTCTGTCAACATAATGATTCATTTCATATAGTTTGAAGAGTTTCTACTTAGTTTGTCATGTTTTACACCATCTAAGATGTTCAGTTCTGGAGTACTTTGTCCTCTTCTCCATCTCCTCTCCCACATTTCCCTTATCCTCTAAACTTTAGGGTCATTTTGTAAAGTTTGAAGACTTTCCATAAAAATATATTTAGCATGTCATTGCTAAATATGGTTAGGCTTTCCCTTCTCCAGGGAGTCTTCCTGACCCAGGAATTGAACTAGGGTAACTCTGCATTGCAGGCAGATTCTTTACCAACTGGAAGTTGGTATTCTTTACCACCTGGAAGTCCAGCATGTCACAGCATAGCATAATTATTTTGAAGAAACTGGCATGTTTTAGTATTTTGTTTTCCTATCTAGAATAAATACATATTGTAATCATCTTCTAAAAGTGAAGACAAGTCTTGCTTTTTGGCTTCCTTTATGAAAAAGAGGATTTTAAATATACATTTGATGCATGTTTTCAATCAACTGGTCAGAAAGGTATTAGTGTCTTTTGCTGGCATGAACTAAAGCACAATTCTCAAAGCCATGGGCATATGTCTATATCCAAACATTCATTGGTCTGTATTCAGCAATACACAACTATGTATGCTGCCATACACTCAGATCTGTATCCAACCTCATGTAATTGTTACTACTTGTAAATATATATTCAATATTATATAGGTCTGTATTGAATTGAATGTATACATCTATATGCAAAAACAATCAGGTCTGCATAAAACAACAGATTGATCAGTACTTGATTATCAATAAGGGTCCATTTGTTTATGTATATGTGTTTGACACGATCACACACAGGTTTGTATCTTTACACTCACTGCTCTGTATATGATCACATAAATTTAGGCAGAATGTGGCTGAACGATTCTTCTGTTCCAAGTGGCATGAATCAAGGTCATTCTTTGGTAATCATCATATTGCTTTTAAGGAGGGTCCAAGATGGCTGTACCTACATGAATAGTGCTTTGGTAGGGACAGCTGTCGGGGAAGGCAATGGCACCAGGGATGGGGGAGCATGGTGGGCTGCCGTCTATGGGGTCACACAGAGTTGGACTTAGCAGCAGCAGCAGCAGGGATGGCTGTAAGATGGAGCCCTCTGGGACTCTTTCCTTTTCTATGTAGATACAGGGCTATGTAAACAGTGTCTAACAAGTGAGGTTGCCAAGTTGTAAAAAAGTCATCTCAGGACTCTCAGAGGGTGAAGGTAAAAACTTTCATGTTAGTTAAGTCTCATCTCATCATATTAGCCTGAAGTCCCAGATCTCAAGTTCTAAATCCAGACTGCGTCCACATGTTGAAGGAAATAATCAACAACATGAAAAGGCAATCTGAAGAATTAGAGAAAATATTTGCAAATCACATATTCATAAGGAGTTAATATCTAAAATATATAAGGAATTTCTACAGCTAAATGACATAAAAACAAATAACCTGATTTAAAAATGGGAAAGGAACTGAATAGATATTTCTCCAATGAAAGTATAGGAATGGCCACAGGAACATGAGAAGGTGCTCAACATCACTCATCATCAGAGAAATGCAATTCATAACAAAAAAGAGATCACCTTTCATCTGTTAGGATGGCCATATGAGATCTATATGTGACAAAAAGTTTTGGTGAGGATGTAGAGAAAAATGGAACTATATTATTAATGTGAAAATATATTTTTTTCCTGTTACTATAGTGAACATAAGGGAGGTTTTTCAAGCAATTAAAAACAAAACCATTGTATTATGCAATCCTACTTTTGTGTATATATTGAAAAATACGAAATCAGGAATCTGAAGTGTCATCTCTACTCCCATGCTCATTGCAGCATTATTCACATAGCCAAAATCTGGAAACAACCAAATGTGCATTGATAGATGAATGGATAAAAGAAATAATATATATATATATATATACACATATACGTGTGTATATAATGAACTTTCATTCAACAATATAAAAGAAGGGAATCCTGGAATTTGTGAAAACATAAAGGAACTTTAACGGAACTATGCCAAGTGAAATAAGCAGAAATAGAAAGACAAATACTCTATGATCCCACTTATCAGTTCAGTTCAGTTCAGTCACTCAGTCGTGTACAACTCTTTGTGACCCATGAATCACAGCACACCAGGCCTCCCAGTCCATCACCAACTCCCGGAGTTCACTCAAACTCATGTCCATCTAGTCGGTGGTGCCATCCAGCCATCTCATCCTCTGTCGTTCCCTTCTCCTCCTGCCCCCAATCCCTTCCAGCATCAGTCTGTTCAAATGAGTCAGCTCCTCACATGAGGTGGTCAAAGTACTGGAGTTTCAGCTTTAGCAACATTCCTTCCAAAGAACACCCAGGACTGATGTCCTTTAGAATGGACTGGTTGGATCTCCTTGCAGTCCAAGTGCTCAAGAGTTTTCTCCAACATCACAGTTCAAAAGCATCAATTCTTCAGCACTCAGCTTTCTTTATAGTCCAATGCTCACATCCATACATGACCACTGGAAAAACCATAGCCTTGACTAGACAGAACTTTGCTCGCAAAGTAAGGTCTCTGCTTTTTAATATGCTGTCTAGGTTGGTCATAACTTTCCTTTCAACGAATAAACTAAGCTAAGCTAAGTCACTTCAGTTGTGTCCGACTCTGTGTGACCCCATAGACGGCAGCCCACCAGGCTCCCCTGTCCCTGGGATTCTCCAGGCAAGAACACTGGAGTGGGTTGCCATTTCCTTCTCCAAGGAGTAAGTGTCTTTTAATTTCATGGCTACAATCACCATCTGCAGTGATTTTGGAGCCCCAAAAGATAAAGTCTGACAATGTTTCCACTTTTTCCCCATCTACTTGCCATGAAGTGATGGGACCAGATGCCATGATCTTAGTTTTCTAAATGTTGAGCTTTAAGCCAACTTTTTCACTCTCCTCTTTCACTTTCATCAAGAGGCTCTTTAGTTCTTCTTCACTTTCTGCCATAGGGGTGTTGTTATCTGCATATCTGAGGTTATTGATATTTCTCCTGGCAATCTTGATTCCAGCTTGTGCTTCCTCCAGCCCAGCGTTTCTCATGATGTACTCTGCATATAAATTAAATAAGCAGAGTGACAATATACAGCCTTGACATACTCCATTTCCTATTTGGAACCAGTCTTCTGTTCCATGTCTAGCTCTAACTGTTGCTTCCTGACCTGCATACAGGTTTCTCAAGAGGCAGGTCAGGTGATCTGGTATTCCCATCTCTTGAAGAATTTTCCAGTTTATTGTAATCCACACAGTCAAAGGCTTTGGCATAGTCAATAAAGCAGGAATAGATGTTTTTCTGGAACTCTTAGAATATTATTAAACAGGAGTGCAATTTCAGATTATAAATGATCCAATATGAAGATTTCATTTCTATCATGATCTCTATATTTTCATTTTGATTATCAAAGAGCCCTTCCCATACCTCTCACCTGACACTAACAGCAGCTCTGGAAGGTAGACATTATTATGTTTATTCTCATTTCACAGATGTAGAACAACAAGATTCAAAATAGTTCAATATCTACCCAATCTAATAGACAGAACTGTTATTCATTTCTTCAATCTTCTAACTCCAAATCTGATATTGACTCAAACATTTCAAAGGATATCAGAAAAAAATACAGCATTCATCAGAATCTCTCTCTCTCTTTTTTTTTTAATTAATTGAATTTTTTTGGTTATAATTACATACTTATATAGTGTGTGTGTTTGTGTACATAAGCACTCAGTTCTAATAAAACTGTGTGACCTACTAATATCTAGAATGATAAAAAATATAAAACAGAAAGAAGATGCTTGCCAGTAATCTCTTGGTATATACCTGATATATCTAATATGTAAAATTATATTGAATTTCTTGTTCTCTTGAATAAAAGGTATTAATGATTATAAAAGTTAATTATACTATTTTTAACTTACATGTTCTCAAGTTGTCACAAAATATGATAAAATTAAGATGCAGTACTCTAATTCTACAGAAAAATGGAGGATCAGAAAGGAGAAATAATTGGATCACAGAACATGGAAGTCAATTTTGAGCCCCAATACTCTTGTTCTACAACCTGTGATTTTTCCATTATATCTAAGTTTTTGAGGTTAGTCTTTGATTATGATTTGCTATATAATTTCTTGTTTACATATCATATGGAATGACATTACATTAACTATTATTAGTAGAAATTAAATACAGGTGATTTTCAAAAGCACACAGTAAAATATATCCATAAAGCAATTTAAGCATTAGAATTTGAAAACTGCAATAGGAGATTATTTATAAGAAACATCAAAAAAAAAANTGGTCAAAGTACTGGAGTTTCAGCTTTAGCAACATTCCTTCCAAAGAACACCCAGGACTGATGTCCTTTAGAATGGACTGGTTGGATCTCCTTGCAGTCCAAGTGCTCAAGAGTTTTCTCCAACATCACAGTTCAAAAGCATCAATTCTTCAGCACTCAGCTTTCTTTATAGTCCAATGCTCACATCCATACATGACCACTGGAAAAACCATAGCCTTGACTAGACAGAACTTTGCTCGCAAAGTAAGGTCTCTGCTTTTTAATATGCTGTCTAGGTTGGTCATAACTTTCCTTTCAACGAATAAACTAAGCTAAGCTAAGTCACTTCAGTTGTGTCCGACTCTGTGTGACCCCATAGACGGCAGCCCACCAGGCTCCCCTGTCCCTGGGATTCTCCAGGCAAGAACACTGGAGTGGGTTGCCATTTCCTTCTCCAAGGAGTAAGTGTCTTTTAATTTCATGGCTACAATCACCATCTGCAGTGATTTTGGAGCCCCAAAAGATAAAGTCTGACAATGTTTCCACTTTTTCCCCATCTACTTGCCATGAAGTGATGGGACCAGATGCCATGATCTTAGTTTTCTAAATGTTGAGCTTGAAGCCAACTTTTTCACTCTCCTCTTTCACTTTCATCAAGAGGCTCTTTAGTTCTTCTTCACTTTCTGCCATAGGGGTGTTGTTATCTGCATATCTGAGGTTATTGATATTTCTCCTGGCAATCTTGATTCCAGCTTGTGCTTCCTCCAGCCCAGCGTTTCTCATGATGTACTCTGCATATAAATTAAATAAGCAGAGTGACAATATACAGCCTTGACATACTCCATTTCCTATTTGGAACCAGTCTTCTGTTCCATGTCTAGCTCTAACTGTTGCTTCCTGACCTGCATACAGGTTTCTCAAGAGGCAGGTCAGGTGATCTGGTATTCCCATCTCTTGAAGAATTTTCCAGTTTATTGTAATCCACACAGTCAAAGGCTTTGGCATAGTCAATAAAGCAGGAATAGATGTTTTTCTGGAACTCTTAGAATATTATTAAACAGGAGTGCAATTTCAGATGATAAATGATCCAATATGAAGATTTCATTTCTATCATGATCTCTATATTTTCATTTTGATTATCAAAGAGCCCTTCCCATACCTCTCACCTGACACTAACAGCAGCTCTGGAAGGTAGACATTATTATGTTTATTCTCATTTCACAGATGTAGAACAACAAGATTCAAAATAGTTCAATATCTACCCAATCTAATAGACAGAACTGTTATTCATTTCTTCAATCTTCTAACTCCAAATCTGATATTGACTCAAACATTTCAAAGGATATCAGAAAAAAATACAGCATTCATCAGAATCTCTCTCTCTCTTTTTTTTTTAATTAATTGAATTTTTTTGGTTATAATTACATACTTATATAGTGTGTGTGTTTGTGTACATAAGCACTCAGTTCTAATAAAACTGTGTGACCTACTAATATCTAGAATGATAAAAAATATAAAACAGAAAGAAGATGCTTGCCAGTAATCTCTTGGTATATACCTGATATATCTAATATGTAAAATTATATTGAATTTCTTGTTCTCTTGAATAAAAGGTATTAATGATTATAAAAGTTAATTATACTATTTTTAACTTACATGTTCTCAAGTTGTCACAAAATATGATAAAATTAAGATGCAGTACTCTAATTCTACAGAAAAATGGAGGATCAGAAAGGAGAAATAATTGGATCACAGAACATGGAAGTCAATTTTGAGCCCCAATACTCTTGTTCTACAACCTGTGATTTTTCCATTATATCTAAGTTTTTGAGGTTAGTCTTTGATTATGATTTGCTATATAATTTCTTGTTTACATATCATATGGAATGACATTACATTAACTATTATTAGTAGAAATTAAATACAGGTGATTTTCAAAAGCACACAGTAAAATATATCCATAAAGCAATTTAAGCATTAGAATTTGAAAACTGCAATAGGAGATTATTTATAAGAAACATCAAAAAAAAAAAAGAAAAAGAAAAGAAACAGGATACATTATTTCACATTTAAAGAAAGTACTTAGCTGAACAATTTACCTAACTTACAAGACTTTGCTGTAGATTAATTTTTGCTCTTTTTAAAAATTAAGTGTGTTACCAAAATACAAATGTGTATATAAGCCATAAATGTGTTTATGGTTTCTTCTTTTGACAGAGACATCCAGTCTTCCACTTCTTGGGTACCATATGTTCTATTGAAAAATCAATAGACTCTGTGATGTAACAATATTTAGCAAGCATATTTTTGTTAGGAAAACATTATATTGAGGAAGAAAACTAGTTTCAGGATCAGGAGACATAAGTTTTGTTTCACATTATTGCATTCTACAATCTTAAGTAGTTTCCCTCCATCTACAAGTAGTTTGGTAAATTGGAAGTTGTGTCCAAGTTCTGTGCTTTTGCCAAAGCTGTTATGTTCATTGACATGAATATTGTCACATATGCTTCTACTTCAATTTGAAGGAACATTGAAAGATTTTTGAGACCACAGCCCAGAACTTTTCAATTTCTGGTAAACAACCTAGATGTCCTTCTGGGATCAAATAATTTTGGTTTGGGCTAATATCATGGGGTCACAAAGAGTCAGACATGAATTAGTGACTGAACAACAACAATACAACATGAGCTCTGTCTTGAGTGCTTTAGTGTTTTGAGAACTTATTTCTTTATCTACTGATATGCATGAAGTTGTCCATAAGATTATTCTGACAGGTATTGGGTTTTGTAAAATTAGTCTCTGAAACTATCAAACATCAAAATATACCTCAGATATTTTCTGATGAACTATGACATGATCCATACATAACATTTTTTGTTTTCATTCTAGTTTACCCTTCACGTTTGAGAATCTGTATTGCTGTCTCTCCAGAGTTTTAAACCACTGTTTTTGGATTTGTATTCTGGAAATAAACTGTTCTAGTATAGCTCCATGAACTCTTCTTTTTTTTAATTTTTAAAATTTTTATTTTTACTTTATTTTACAGTACTGTATTGGTTTTGGCATACATTGACATGAATCCGCCATGGGTGTACATGAACTCCCAAACATGAATTCCCCTCCCACCTCCCACCCCACATCATCCCTCCGAATTATCCTCATGCACCAGCCCCAAACATCCTGCATCCTGCATCGAACATAGACTGGCGATTTGTTTCTTACATGATAGTATCCATATTTCAACGCTATTCTCCCAAATCACCCCACCCTCTCCTTCTCCCTCTCCCTCAGAGTCCAAAAGTTCGCTCTACACATCTGTGTCTCTTTTGCTGTCTTGCATACAGGGTCCTCATTACCATCTTTCTAAATTCCATATATATGTGTTAGCATACTGCATTGGTGTTTTTCTTTCTGGCTTACTTCACTCTGTATAATCGGTTCCAGTTTCATCCATCTTATTAGAACTGATTCAAATGTATTCTTTTTAATGGCTGAGTAATACTCCATTGTGTATATGTACCATAGCTTTCTTATCCATTCATCTGCTGATGGACATCTAGGTTGTTTCCATGTCCTGGCTATTATAAACAGTGCTGCGATGAACATTGGGGTACATGCGTCTCTTTCTATTCTGGTTTCCTCCGTGTGATTTTCATGGGTAATCTTCACTGATTTAAACCTAACTCCATGTGGCTCAGATGGTAATGAATCTGCTGGCAATGTGGGAGACCTGAGTTTGATCTCTGGGTCAGGAAGATCCCCTGGAAAAGGGAATGACAATCCACTTCAGTATTTTTGCTTGGAGAATTCCATAAGCAGAGCAGCATGGGGGCTACAGTCCACAGGGCTGTAAAGAATCAGACATGACTGAGACATCACTTTCCACTCTCTTTCCCTTTTATGCTTCCTTAGGGCTTTTGGAACTGGGTTAAACAGACCCAAGGGTTTTAAGGCAATCTCTTTGCCCAGTATGTTATCTATTTAAGTAGAAACTGGGTGACCTCTTAATGGACCATAGTGAGTAAATTTCCATCTATTATGAGGTTCAGAATGATGACTTTTTCAGTACATGCTTATTCTCTAATCTCACTCTTTAATTTCAGAGCTGAAAGAAGAGTTCAAGGCACTTTCATAATATTGCAGCAAAATCCATATTTATCATATTTCTTTATATAGATTCAAATCCTCATTCAAACTGTTTTTGACATCTGCCTTCACAAGTATTATTGCACATCCATAATAATAAAAACTCCAGCCAACCTCTTAATAGGTTTAGTCACATGGTTTCAGTTTCTTAATCACGTTTCCTTCATGATGCATGATGCTCACAGTGATTATATTATCCGGAACCCATCCACAGTTATGTCCAATTTATGTTTCTCTTTAAAGAAAGCATATTTGAATATCTTGAGTAAGTGTGTGTATATATATATATATATATATAGGCATATTGATAAGTTGAATTTGATTGAATTGAATTCAACTTATTTACAAAATAATTTCAAACTTCAGTATTTATTTCTTTTTGTAGATAATTGCAAAGGGTCTTACAGTTGGTGGTAGCATAAATGTGTCATGCCTGTCTAGCTGTGAGACATAATTTAAAGACACAAGTCCTGACCCAGGATTTAATGATGTGATTTTTTACTTCCCCTTGATAAAGAGTGTTATTCACTTTTTCATTCTTCCTTGTTATAAACTGTGAATATCATACCCCATTTTTAATATTTCATAAAGATATTATAGGACTAAATTTAAATGTAAAATCCATTTTATCACTTTGGGATATACCTGAAGAATGGAATTATTTTAATCATTAACATATTAATCTAATTACAGAATTGGCACAATAAATAAGCACTTTGAGGAAGCACTATCAACTCTTTCTATTTTTAAGTGCTAACATTACAAAAATGTTCATAGTTATCACATCATACATATGGAAATAATATTTATAAATTTTAATTAGCATGAAAGTAGATCAATTAAAAATAAAATATCATAATAAAAATTAAAAATAAAACACACATCTAAGTATTTATATGGTATCAAATATTCAGGCTCCATATTTAAGCTCATTTAATATCAAATATTCAGTTATTGTTCCCCAGGTGACCCAGTAGTAAAGAATTTGCCTGACAATGAAAGAGATACAAGCTATACAGTTTCGATTCCTGGCACGCTACAGCCCATGGGGATCACAAAGAGTCAGACACCACTGAACACACAACACCCACACACATACACACAAAATCCAAGTTTATAAGTGGTCAAATTTTTCTCTTTTGAGATGATACTTTGTTTTCATGTAGACATGGATGAAGTTTAAAATTAGAGCGGAACACTGTAAAAGTTTCTCTCTGATGTTGTCACCTTATTTGAAATAATTGGTTTGTTGGCAAGACCTGTTAATGATAGGGAAATACCCATGAGTTCCAATTAGTCACAGCGAAGAAATTTCATAGATTTTGCCAACCAATAGGATATATGGTAGTGCTATTAAAGCTTTTACAAAGGTACAATTAATAAATCAAGAGACACTTACTGTAGCTGAGTTAGTTGACATCTTTACTTTTACTTCTTTCCCGATCAGCTTTTACTTCTTTCCCGATCAGCTAACAGCAACCTGGGACCTAGACATGGAGGTATGTCAGACCCATTCATAGGTGAGATTATTTTTGAGAAATCCTATAATCATACATTCTCATGTTTAAATACATATTACAAATCATAAAATCAACCCTCATCCAAGCTTACCTTATATTTAAATCCCTTCTTCAGCATACGAAATAACAAGAAAGGTAGACTCAACTATAGTACTATCAATTTAGAAGCAAGAATATTTTGGTGTCATTTATTTCTTATTGATATGTACTTAAATGGGCTTCCCTGGTGGCTCAGGTGGTAAAGAATCTGCCTGCCAATGGAGGAGACATGAGTGTGATCCCTGAGTCAAGAACATCCCCTACAGAAGGGAATGGCTACCCACTCCAGTATTCTTGCCTGGAAAATTCCATGGAGAGAAGAGCATGGAAGGCTACAGTCCATGGGGTCACAAAAAGTTGGACATAATGGAGTGACTAACACTTTCACTTTCTCCTTTTATATATTTAAATTAGTTGAATTAATAATATAATTAGTTGCACTTACATAACTTAAAATAAATTTGCAAGTCAAATATGCATCCAAACTTTCCCTCACTTAATATTACAACTTTAGAATTTTTTATGACATTGCACAATTTTTATTTATTTATTTATTTAAATTTTTATTTTTACTTTGTTTTACTTTACAGCACTGTATTGGTTTTGGCATACATTGACATGAACCTGTCATGGGAGTACATGAATTCCCAAACATGAACCCCCCCTCCCACCTCCCACCCCACATCATCCCTCCGGATCATCCCCATATAC
>SJYX01014205.1:0-13986 GCA_006410675.1 Oreotragus oreotragus | reverse complement strand
TCTGAATGGGAGAAAATAATAGCAAATGAAGCAACTGACAAACAACTAATCTCAAAAATATACAAACAACTTATACAGCTCAATTCCAGAAAAATAAACGACCCAATCAAAAAATGGGCCAAAGAACTAAATAGACATTTCTCCAAAGAAGACATACGGATGGCTAACAAACACATGAAAAGATGCTCAACGTCACTCATTATCAGAGAAATGTAAATCAAGACCACAATGAGATACCACTTCACACCAGTCAGAATGGCTGCGATCCAAAAGTCTGAAAGCAATAAATGCACCATTTTTAAAAAGTATATATTATTCACAAAGATGTACAATATATTATTCAAACAGATGTACAATTAAAAGAAATTTTAATTATCTTATTCTCCAATGTGAACATTTCATGTTGTTTCTAAATTTTCCACAGCTCTTATTAATAGTATTGGACATATTTGTACATAGTGATTTTTCTGTTTTAAAAATATTTTACATTAGGGTTTATTCCTAAAAGAAGTATTGTAGAGCCAAAGAAAAAATAAAAAAGAAAATAATTTGTATTCCTTCATAGTTGTTTATAAAACACTTTCGTAAACTATGCTTAATTATTACTTTATTTACACTATCTTCTTCTTTATCTGTTGGGAGATCCCACTAAAGAATGAGGAAATGCTGTGACAATGGTGCACTTTGTTTCCACACATGCATAAATATTTCATCTTAGATAATTAAAAATAAAGTTTTTTATTCATTTACCTTTGAAAAGATACACTTTATGAAATATATTTAATTGCCTCTATTTCTCTTCTCCTTGGCAAATTTAAAAATGCAAATTTCTTGTTGTATTAGTCATGAACTATCTTGTAACCAGGAATGATGGATGCTGGTGGAAGATGGTAGAAGGTGGGAGAATGCATGTAGCAGAAATATAGAAGATTGAGAGGGTAGTTCCTACTGCGGATGGGTGAGATGCTGCTGTTTGGTAATGGTAGGTCAGGCAATAAGGACATTTAAGAGCAGCACCATTTATGACTTTGTATGAATAAGCATATATTAATATATATAGTAAGTGCCCAGTAAATATTTGTTGACTGAGTGAACTTGTAGGAATAAATAGCAAGTAATGGATTTTATATGTGTTTGTGGTAGTTGGTGCGTATACACTTATATGTATGGTACATTACCTGCTTCTCTAACTTACCTAGAAAATTATTTGTTCTTCATATTACATTTTTATTTACAGAACTTGAAAATAAGTAGTTCCTTTCCTTGAAAGATTACTGTGTTGAACACTTATGTGAATTGAACTTTTTTTAACCAAAACTACTGAAGATATGCATGTTGAAAAGCAGAGATATTACTTTGCCAACAAAGGTTCGTCTAGTCAAGGCTATGGTTTTTCCAGTGGTCATGTATGGATGTGAAAGTTGGACTGTGAAGAAAGCTGAGTGCCGAAGAATTGGTGCTTTTGAACTGTGGTGTTGGAGAGGACTCTTGAGCATCCTTTGGACTGTAAGGAGATCCAACCAGCCCATCCTAAAGGAAATCGGTCCTGGGTGTTCATTGGAAGGACTGATGCTGAAGCTGAAACTCCAGTATTTTGGCGTCATGCGAAGAGTTGACTCACTGGAAAAGACTGATGGTGGGAGGGATTGAGGGCAGGAGGAGAAGGGGACAACAGAGGATGAGATGGCTGGATGGCATCACCAACTCGATGGACATGAATTTGTGTGAACTCCAAGAGTTGGTGATGGACAGGAAGGCCTGTTGTGCTATGATTCATGGGGTCACAAAGAGTTGGACACGACTAAGTGACTGAACTGAACTGAACTGAACTGAACTGAAGTTATGGTTTTCTCTGCTGGCTCAGATGGTAAAGAATCTGCTTGCAATGTGGGAGACCTGGGTTGAATCCCTAGTTTGGGAAGATCCCCTGAATGGCAGGGGTTGGCACCTCAGTCCAGTATTCTTGCCTGGAGAATATCATGGACAGAGGAACCTGAGGTCTGGCACGCTACAGTCCATGGAGTTGCAAAGAGTAAGACACATCTGAGCAACTAACACACACACGCATACACTGAAGCTATGAATATACAGAATATGTATATTAAATTATATAGAGAGCAGAATTTTGAAAAACAAAATAATTAACATATACACAAATTATTTTAAAAGTAACATGATCCATAGCATGCACTTTTCTAGAGATATTTAAATATTTTCATGCTTGCTCTGGAGAGTATTCAGAAACGCTTAAACTGGAGTGCAGCTTCCCTTCAAAGGTTTATTTATTTCTCATACAGTGGAGAGATCATAGGTCAACAGAGCTGGAGGACAAGGGCATTTGAATTCCTGTTGAGTTTATGCTTTTGGGAAACAAGCATATCCTTACTTTTGGAAAATGACAATTTAACACCAAACATTTATTCATCACTTGATAGGTTTCAGGCACTGTAGACATTATTCCAATGACTCTAGTGGGACAATGAGAAAACACAACTGAATAGTTTATGTGTTCTGATAGGTACCAGAAAGGATGTTTCACCAAGGACTTATATATATTTCCCTAAACTCCCTGCTTAGCAAATATTTCCTCATCATGTTTTTTCTTTCCACAGTTAGGAGTTGAGAGTCAAACTGAAATTCCATCATGGAAAAGGGAATAACTCTTACCTGTGTAAAGCAGTTCTTAGCCTATAAAATACATCTGAGAATCACGAGTTGGCGTGCTGTAGTTCATGGGGTCTCAAAGAGTTTAACACGACTGAGTGACTGAACTGAACTGAATCTCATGGACACAGTGAAGGACCCAAGGAACTGAGATGATGCAGCAAAGTCCAATGGGGTCAGAACAAGAAGGAGAATTCAGATCTCAAGTAGACAGTCCAGTGTTTTCTCAGTAAATTACACATCAAATTTGCCCTACAGATAGTTTACAGGTGACTGGTGCTAGGTATCTGAAGAAATGGAGAGCTTTATGGAGGAAATAAGAAAAAAATGAAACAAATACTGGGACAAAGTGTCAAGGGCATACTCTACAGTTACAGTGATTGCACTATTTTGTTCTTAGTTCAGACCGCAATTCTTTGGTGATGAACGAGTATCATTCTTTGTTACTTTGTAAATAAGTCAGACCCTAGGAAGCTATTACTTGCTGAATGGATGTCCTCAGCCCTTACAACAATGTGACTGAATTTGTTCTCCTGGGACTCACACAGAATCCACACTTGCAGAAAATACTCTTCATTGTCTTTCTATTCATTTTATTTTTTTAATTCACTGTTCTGTCCAATCTGCTCATTGTCATCACCATTTCCCTCAGCCCTACACTTTCTGCTCCTATGTACTTCTTTCTCACCTACTTGGCTTTATTAGATGCCTCCTTCACCTCGGTCAGCATGCCTAAATTTATCATTAATCAAAACTGGATCTCCTTGCTGTCTAAGACTTTCAGGAGTCTTCTCTAACACTACAATTTGAAAGCATCAATTCTTCAGTGCCTACCCTTCTTTATGGTCCAACTCTTATGTCTACACATAACTACTAGAAAAAATCACAGCTTTGATTATATAGAAGTATGCCAGCAAAGTAATGTGTCTGCTTTTTAATATGTTTCTCATAACTATTCTTTCAAGGAGCAAGTGTCTTTTAATTTCATGGCTGCAGTCATTGTCTTAGAGATTTTGGAGCCCAAGAAAGTAAAGTCTGTCACTCTTTCCCCATTTATTTGCCATGAAGTGATGGGACTGAATGCCATGATTTTTTTTATTTGAATTTTGAGTTTTATTCCAGCTTTTTCACTCTCCTCTTTCACCTTCATCAAAAGACTCTTTTGAACATATGTAATTTATTTTTTCACTTTTGGATGTTGCTATAGACTTAAAAATTTTGTCCCTCTCCAAAAGGTTAAGTTAAATCCTATTTAATGTGGGAGTATTTGGAGGTGGGCCCTTTGCACAATGACTAGGCCTTAAAGCTGTTATGAAGAGACCTTAGAGAATTATCTAGACCCTTCTGCCATGTGATGACACAGGAAAAAGATGGCCATCTATAAATGAGGTAGGGGAACTCACTAGATATGAAGTCTGTCCGCAGCTTAATCTTGGATTTCCTAGCCACTAAACTTGTGAAAAATGTTTATTACTTAATCCTTCTACTATGGTGTCATGTAACTGTAGTCCAAAAGAATTAAGAGAGATATTAATTAACTTTCATATTTGTGTATTTATTTTAAGCAAAGAGATAAATATCTTTATTAACTATCTATGTTTATTGATCTATAAGCTCCTTGAAGTCAAGAAAACTTACATCATTCTCTGTTTCTCACACATTGTATGATACATAATATCCACTCTGAAAGTGAAAGTGAAAGTCACTCAGTTGTGTCTGACTCTTTGCAACCCCATGGACTATACAGTCCATGGAACTCTTCAGGCCAGAATACTGGGGTGGGTGGCCGGTCCCTTCTCTAGGGGATCTTCTCAACCAAGGGATCGAACCCAGGTCTCCCACATTGCAGGCAAATTCTTTACCAATTGAGGCAACAAGGATATCAATCATTTAGTCATGTCTGACTTTGCAACCCCATGGACTGTAGCCCACCAGGGTCCTCAGTCCATGGAATTCTCTAGGCAAAAATATTGTAGTGGGTTTGCCATTCCCTTCTCTAGTGGATCTTCCCAATCCACTCTATACACTGTAAATTACTTGTATTCTTGATCTTTTGGAGTAAGAATTTCTACTGATAAATTTTGATTAACTCTTTCTACATTAAATATCCATGTTTCCTTGAAGTAGTCACTCTTTGAAATTTTGCTAGATACTTTGTTACTCATGATCTAGCTATGAATATTTTTAAGGTAATTTTTTTTTTAATTTTTGCTTTACTTTACAGTACTGTATTGATTTTGGCATACATTGACATGAATCCGCCATGGGTGTACATGACTCCCAAACATGAACACCCCTCCCACCTCCCCTCCCCTGACATCATCCCTCCGGATCATCCCTATGCACCAGCCCCAAGCATCCTGCATCCTGCCTTTTTCATCCATCTTATTAGAACTGATTCAAATGTATTCTTTTTAATGGCTGGGTAATACTCCATTGTGTATTTATAAAGCCATTGGAAGGAAACAGAATTTTCCAAAAGCAATGTGATAGAAAAAATTTAAAAAAATGTAAAAGAATATTTTGTAAACTAATAATTTGATATTCTTTTAAATTTTTTAAATTTTTTCTATCACATTGCTTTTGGAAAGTTCAGTTTCCTTCCAATGGCTTTATAAATTTTAACATCTTGTTTTTTTTTTCGATAACTTTTCCAAGTATTTTATTCTGTAACCCATCCAGAATTTATTTTTATTTGTAATGAGGACGTATCTTAGTCTATTTTCTCCAAATAATACTTTAAAATGATTATTAATTTCAAGTAATTTGAAAATTTTCTATTTAATATATCAAGTTTTATGGCATCTAGAAAGTTCAGTTCTGGAGCAGTTTCTCCTCTTTTTTCTCTCCCTCCTTCCTGATATTACCCTCCTCCTATATACTTTAGAGTCATTATGTAAATTTTGAAAACTTTCCATAAAATATATATTTAACATGTTATAACATAGCATATTTATTTTTAGGATGATGAGGTGTGTTGTTATTTTGTTTCTCCATATAGAATAAGACACATATTGTGAAGGATTGACATCAACATAAAATTTTGTAATCTCCACTAGAGTGCACATAAATCTTAATTTTTTTTTCCTCTCTGTTTGGAAAAAAAAAGTGGACTCTCTAATTGATATTTGATTCACATTTTCAATGAGCTGGTCAGAAAGGGCTTAGTATCATTTACAGGCATGTATTTGAGTACAAACCTCAAAGCTATAAATATATATTTCTATGCAAACTTCTATTTATCTGTATCCAACAACATGCAAGTATGGATCCAACCATACACTCAGATCTGTTTCCAAATTCATGTGAATCTCTATGACTGCTTGTATGTATACATTCACTGATATGTAACTCTGAATTCAATTGCATTATGTGTTTAAATGTGAAAAAGCTGGGTCTGTATATGACAACACATTGATCAGAATCTGACTACCAATAGGGATGTGCTTGTGTATGCATATAGGTTTATGTATTTATTATGATCACACACAAACCTGTATCTATTCACACATAGAGCTGTATCTTTTCATTCACTGCTCTGTATTTGACCATAATTTAGGGAGAATGTGACTGAGCAATTTTTCTGTTCCAAGTGGCACAGACTAAGGTCACGCTCTGGTTATGAGCATATTGCTGGGCTTATATGAATGATGAATTTGTAGAGATGGATAAAAGATGGGGCCCTCCCAGGTCTCTTTTCTTCTCCATGTAGATACAGGGCTATATAAATATTGTCTGTCCAGTGAGATTGTCAGACCTCTAAAAGGGCAGCTCAGGGCCACCAAGCAGAGAAGGCAAAATCTAGCAGGTCAGTTAAGTTACAACCCATCATCACATCAGCCTAAAGTCAGGATCTCAAGTTCTAAATCAGACTGCTTCTACATATGGGAGGAAACAGCAAACTGAAAAGATAGCCTATGGAATGGAGAAAATATTCACAAATCATATACTCATAAATCATTTACATCTAAAACATGTGTGCATCTTCTGCAGTTTAGTAGCATAATAACAAATAACTCACTTTAAAAATGAGTGAAGAAATTGAATGGATAGTTTTCCAAAGAAGATAAACTAATGACCATTGGAATATGAGAAAGTGTGGCAAAACCAATACAATGTGGTAAAGTAATTAGCCTCCAATTAAAATAAATAAATTTAAATTTAAAAATAAATAAATAAATAATATATATAAAGAAAGTGTTCAATATCACTAATCAACAGGCAAATTCAAATCATAACAAAATTGAGGTATCACCTCACAGCTGTTAGGGTGGCTATATGAGATACACAGAAGACAGCAATCTTTTTCTTAAGTGGTAGAGAAAATGGAGCACTCCTGTAATGGGAATATAATTTTGTCCAATCACTACAGAAAATGTTATGGAGGTTTCTCAAGCAATTAAATATAAGACTACTGTATAATTCTGCAATCCTGCTTTCATGTATATAACCAAGAGCATGATGTCAGGAATTTGTATTTGATTTTAGCCAAAAGGCCAAAAAGTGATGGCTGTCTGAGGAGGCCTTACAAATAGCTGTGAAAAGAAGAGAAGTGAAGGGCAAGGGAGAAAAGGAAAGATATATCCATTTGAATCCACAATAGCAAGGAGAATAGCAAAGAGAGATAAGAAAGCCTTCCTCAGAGATCAGTGCAAAGAAATAGAGGAAGACAATACAATGGGCAAGACTAGAGATCTCTTCAAGAAAATTAGAGAGACCAAGGGAACATTTCATGCAAAGATGGACACAATAAAGGACAGAAACGGTATGCACCTAACAGAAGCAGAATATATTAAGAAGATGTGGCAAGAATACACAGAAGAACTGTACAAAAAAGATCTTCATGACCCAGATAATCACGATGTTGTGATCACTCACATAGAGCCAAACATCCTGAGATGTGAAGTCAAGTGGGTGTTAGGAAGCATCACTGTGAACAAATCTAGTGGAGGTGTTGGAATTCCAGTTGAGCTATTTCAAATCCTGAAAGATGATGCTGTGAAAGTGCTGCACTCAACATGCCAGCAAACATTGAAAACTCAGCAGTGGCCACGGGAATGGAAAAGGTGTTTTTAATCCCAACCTCTAAGAATGGCAAAGTCAAAGAATGTTCAAATTACCACAAAATTGCACTCATCTCACACGTTAGCAAAGTAATGATCAAAATTCTCCAACCAGGCTTGGCTTGGAGAACAGTGAACTTACAGATGTCCAAGCAGGCTTTATAAAAGGGACAGGAACCAGAAATCAAATTGCCAACATCTGCTGGATCATCGAGAAAGCAAGAAAGTTCCAGAAAAAAACATCTATTTCCGCTTTATTGACTATGCCAAAGTCTTTGACTGTTTGGATCACAGTAAACTGTGGAAGATTCTGAAAGAGGTGGTAATAACAGACCACCTGACCTGCCTCTTGAGAAATCTGTATGCAGGTCAGGAAGCAACAGAACTGGACATGGAACAACAGACTGGATCCAAATAGGAAAAGGAGTAAGTCAAAGCTGCATCTTTTCACACTGCTTATTTAATTTATATGCAGAGTACATCATGAGAAATGCTGGGCTGGAGGAAGCGCAAGCTGGAATCAAGATTGCTAGAAGAAATATCAATAACCTCAGATATGCATATGACAACACCTTTATGGCAGAAAGTAAAGAACTAAAGAGATTCTTGATGAAAGTGAAAGTGGAGAGTGAAAAAGTTGGCTTAAAGCTCAACATTCAGAAAACGAAGATCATGGCATCCAGTCCCATCACTTCATGAGAAATGTATGGGGAAACAGTGGAAACAGTGGCTGACTTTATCTTTCTGGGCTCCAAAATCACTGCAGATGGTGACTGCAGTCATGAAGTTAAAAGACACTTACTCCTGGAAGGAAAGTTATGGCCAACATGGACAGCATATTAAACAGCAAAGACATTACTTTGCCAACAAATGTCTCCCTAGTCAAAGCTATGATTTTTCCAGTGGTCATATATGGATGTGAGTGTTGGACTATAAAGAAAAGCTGAGCACTGAAGAATTGATGCTTTTGGACTGTGGTGTTGGAGAAGACACTTGAGAGTCCCTTGGACTGCAAGGAGACCCAACCAGTCCATTCTGAAGGAGATCAGCCCTGGGATTTCTTTGGAAAGAAGGATGCTAAAGCTGAAACTCCAGTACTTTGGCTGCCTCTTGCGAAGAGTTAGCTCATTGGAAAAGACTCTGATGCTGGGAGGGATTGGGGGCAGGAGGAGAAGGAGATGACAGAGGATGAGATGGCTGGATGGCATCACCAACTCGATAGGCATGAGTCTGAGGGAAATCAGGGAGTTGGTGATCGACAAGGAGGCCTGGCGTGCTGTGATTCATGGGATCACAAAGAGTTGGACATGACTGAGTGACTGAACTGAACTGAGCTGAACACTGACAGAAGGAAAAAGACTTGGACTAAGCCTTATGGTACTGCAAACTTACACAGAGAAGAAAAAACTCAACAAAGGAGAATGAAGAGTGACTTGTCAAGCAGGAGGAATATCAAGAAAGCCAAGTCAATTGAAAACCAATAAAATAAATGTATCAGGAAAATAGCAATGGGTTTAGTAAGGTAAAAGTCATTTGCTATATTGCCAAATAAAGTTTCTTAAGGTAGAGACTTGGGGAAGCCTGCCTCATTTTGGCTTGAGATGGAATGAGAGAAAATGAATAATGTAGGAAGTATAAAAATTTTCCTGACACATTTTGCTAGGAAGGGAAAGAAATTAATGAAAAAAAGTATTTGGAAAGAGAATGGAGTTTTAAAAAATGTTATTTTGAGATTAAGAAAAAAGCAAGATGTTTCTTGCCTATGGAAATGATCCTGCAAAGAACAAATGTTGCTAAGGTGTTGTGTTAATCACTCAGTCATGTCTGACTCTTTACAGCCCCAAGCACTGTAGCCTACCAGACTCCTTTTTTCCATTGAATTCTCCAGGCAAGAATATTGGAGTGGTTGTGAGAGGAGAATTATCAGACCATTGCTCTTACATGGCAGGAGGAAATGAGGTTTGGTACACAAACAGAGATATTGGCTTGAGATAGTAGAACTAAGAGTTCACAGGGAGCTGAATTCTACAACAGGCAGGGAGGCTAATTATGTGGGTGCAGATACAGGAGGTGAGCAGACAGAGTGAAGTGAATCTTCAGAAATTACTTTAAATTGCATCAGGCTTTCTCTGAACTAAAAGGTAAAGTCATTAATTGGAATTCAAGAAAGGGAAGAAGATTTTGGCATTTTAAAGACAGAGGATAAGATGGGAATATCACTCTAGCATATATAGCCTTTTATCACTGATGGTCCTAATGGTCATGTAAGCACTTTAGAACAGCGAGAGAGTAGATGGAGAGTAAAACTGCAGTGTAACGGTTTAACAGCTTCAACTCACATGACATCCGGGTCGAGAATTTAAAGAGAGATTGGTCAGTGCGGTCTGAAATACTACTCACAGGATGAACCACAATTTAGTGAAAAATTCACTCAGTCTATTAACATTTATCTGAAGACAGGCAAATCTAGAAAATTTCTAGGTGAAATCTAGGTTGGATTTATCTCATTATTTGATTTGAGCACCACCTTGTGGGAAGACAGCATAAGTGTCAAATTAGCCAAAGGTGTGTAGAAACTGTAGAAATCATCAGTAAACAGATTATACTAATCTGTGCAGTGTTTAGATTGTGTGATATGTCCCCCTATCTGTTTAGGAAATAATCCTGGGAACTGGTATTTATCTGTGCATTTATCATAGTATTGTCTTAGCTTATTTTTCGTCAGATGTGACAAATTCTCCACTTTTAAAAAAAAAAATGGGAGGCGGTCCTAAGATGGCAGAAGAATAGGACAGGGACACCACTTTCTCCCTCACAAATTCATCAAAAGAACATCACAACGCTGAGCAAACTCCACAAAACAACTTCTGAATGCTGGCAGAGGACATCAGGCACCCAGAAAAACAGAGCATTGACTTCAAAAGCAGGTAGGGGAAAAAATATAAAAGATGAAAAAAAAAAAGAGACAAAGGAGGTGGGGAGGGAGCTCCGTCCCGGGAAGGGAAGCTTAAGAAGAGAGGTTTCCAAATGCTAGGAAACATTCTCCCTGCCCAGTCTGTGGCGAGCCTTGGAAACACAGAGGGCAACGTAACAGGAAGGAAAAATAAATAAATAATTAAAACCAACAGATTACAAGCCCAACAGTAACTCACCCAGCAGAAAAGCAGCACAAACGCCTGCGTCCGCCATTACCAAGTGGGGGCAGGGCAGGGAGGCGAGGGAGGCATGGGCTGCAGTGCTTTTCAGCATCGGGCAGGAACGTCCCGCTGCGAGTAACCAGAATGAACTAACTGGGGCTAGCAAACCAGACTGTGGATAGCTACCACGTGAAAAGCTCAAACATAAGACACCACCAGGACCGCATATGGAACAAAGGGCGGAAAAGAACTAGCCGGCTGCAGACCATCCTCCGCCGGCGACAGGCACCCAGAGCCGGAAGGGCTGGAAGGGGGCAATCACAGCCCCGGAGAGACTTTACCTACCAAATTGCAAGCAGGCTTCTTTGCTAAGACTTCTGGGGGTTCTGGATAGTCACCATCCACCTCACAAGAGGTGCCAGCAGTACACCCAGAAAACTGAGCAGCAGATACAGGAAAGGTGACAAGTCGCAGCTACCGCGCTTGCCAAACACCCGAGCTACTCAGACCTGGGAAGGGCACAAAATGCAGTCCCAACCAAATCTGCGCCGCTGAAGGCTACCTGAGTGCCGAACCTGAGTGGCTTAGATCGGGGAAGGGCATGCAGCCTAGGGTTGGCCTCAAACGGTTCCCGGCAGAGCAACGTAGAGCCTGAGTGGTTTGTGCACCTCGAGGAGGGTCAGGTCCAGCGGGGCTGAGACACTGCGTGCACATGATAGTGTTATTTGTTTGCAGCACCCATCCCTCCCCATAGCTCAACTGAACAAGTGAGCCTGAGGAAACAATAACAACAAAAAAAGTGTCCACCACCACCCCTTCTGTGACAGTACAGCAATCAGACACTGAAGAGACCAGCAAACAGAAGTTAAAAAAAAAAAAAAANGCAGACTTTAAATGATACAATAGACCAGTTAGACCTAATTGATATCTATAGGACCTGTCTCTTATACACATCTAGATGTGTATAAGAGACCACTGAAGAGACCAGCAAACAGAAGTTAAAAAAAAAAAAAAAGAAAGAAAGCACCTTGGAACTGACCCCACACAGTCCACAACACCAGAGAAAGGGTCAGACATATTTCTACTATTTTTACAATCATTCTTTTTTTTTTCTTTTCTCTCTTTTGTGTGTGTGTGTGTGTGTGTGTGTGTTTTGTTTGTTTTTTGTTTTTTGTTGATGTTGTTGTACGGTTGCATTTTCTTCTTTTCTTTTTCATCTTTTTTTTTCTAACTTTTTAAAATTGTTAAGTCCTCTATTTCTCCTTTAATTTTTAGGAGAATTAAAATCCTACAAACCCTATTTTTTAAAGCAAATGCCATATATAGTCTTAGTGAGGTTGTTGTTGTTGTTGTTTCAATAATTACTGTGGCTTTTTTCCCCCCTTTCTTCTTCTTTTCTTTAATATTGTAATTTTGAAAATCCAACCTCTAATCTAGATTTTTATTTTTTTTAATTACTTAAACAATTTTTATTTTCACTCTAGATTTTTAATATTTGTGCTTTTTTTTTTTTGTCNGAAAAAAAAGTAAGCCTATAAAATGTTTCTATGTATGCTTGTCTCTCCAACTCTGTCTTTAATATACACGATGATGCGGAAAGCCAGCAATTCGTGAGTAGGTCATTATTCCCTAAAATATATATTTTTGTTCTATGTAAAGGCTGTGGTAATGATGTCTTGGAGACATTAAAAAATGACATAGATTTTAAAAGGCTATCCAAAGATAAAAGAAAACTGAAAAGTGTCTTTTCTTTTATTTCAATGGATTACTTTAATGCTATACTAACCAAATTCATCTCTTGCATTGTGATGTGCTCAAGACGTTATCCACAAATGTAGGTTTTACTTAGATTTCCCTTTCAGAATATCAATGCTGCTCCAAAGTTTGTTGTTGTTGTTGTTTCAGTAAAGGCTGAGATTCAGATACTTAAAAGTATTATTTCCACATGAAGAAGACAATGAAACTTATCTGAAACTTTCAATCTCACCACACATTACTTCATTTTCTGAACATATCAACATCTTCTTGGTTAAAATTAGCAGTGTAGCCAAAGTATCTCAACAACGGACTTATGCTCAAATTCTCTTTGCTCATTCAATCAAGTCAACATTTGGTAGAACTACACATTACTGTCAAACCCTAACCTAGTCCCTGGGACAGCAAGGAGATCAAACCAGTCAATCCCAAAGGTAAACAACCCTGAATATTCACTGGAAGGACTCATGCTGAAGCTGAAGCTCCAATACTTTGGCCATCTGATGCCAAGAGCGACTCATTGGAAAAGACCCTGATGATGGGAACGACTGAAGGCAGGAAGAGAAGGGGACAAAAGAGGATGAGATGGTTGGATAGCATCATTGACTCAATGGACATGCTGCTGCTGCTGCTGCTGCTAAGTCACTTCAGTCGTGTCCGATTCTGTGCGACCCCACAGACATTGAGCAAACTCCAGGAGATGGTGAAGGACAGGGAAGCCTGGCGTACTGCAATCCATGGGGGTCACAAAGAGTTGGACACGACTGAGAAACTGAACAAGAAAACATAGTTCTGGATGCATGTACTTTAACAATATGGATCACACCCATGTTTTGAAAAAGGATGGTTTGTAAAAGGTATTTTTTATTATTTGCCAAAAGATAAAGGAAAGAAAAGCTGTCTCTTGTGTCCCTATCCTCCCACTAAGAAAATGTAACTATATTATCAATAATTATCTGACAAATGATTAAGTACATTATAAAATGATTAAGTAACCTCGTAGTCTTTCTAACAGGATACTCCTCTAACATGGAAAATTAAATAAGACTGTTGAAATGGTACTAGGAACCCACCTGTAGAGCTGTTTCTATCATTAGGTATGCAATTTCAATAAAATCAATTTTTCAACACATTAGCTTTATTATTCTAGACTTATCAACGAAATATGCCATCAAACAATTATAAATAATTTTACTAAATAGAAAAGCAACAGTTTAGAGAAAAAGTGACTTTGCTCTTTTAGCATCAAGTACCTAACCTTACTCATTTTCTTGATCTATATCTAATTAGTATTTTGCTGCTGCTGCTGCTAAGTTGCTTCAGTCGTGTCCGACTCTGTGCGACCCCACAGATGGCAGCCTACCAGG